>JAJOOO010022029.1:0-37680 GCA_029582685.1 Solanum piurae
ATCAATTGAGGAAAGGGTGAATACCCTAAGTTAATTGACATGATGACTAATCTGGGATGAAGGTGAGGGTTAGTAAAGAACACATTCGAATATTTACCAAGTCGCGAGTCTATTTTTGTTTAGAAGTCGTTCTAGCTATGTACAACGTTTGAACTCACCTCGTTCCTTCTTGCCTTACCAAGGGGTAGTGAATGAGAATAAGATTACACAACAATGATTTAGTGAAGGATTTTCTTCTCTCTATTAGTCTGACTTTAATCAATTGAGGAAAGGGTGAATACCCTAAGTTAATTGACATGATGACTAATCTGGGATGAAGGTGAGGGTTAGTAAAGAACACATTCGAATATTTACCAAGTCGCGAGTCTATTTTTGTTTAGAAGTCGTTCTAGCTATGTACAACGTTTGAACTCACCTCGTTCCTTCTTGCCTTACCAAGGGGTAGTGAATGAGAATAAGATTACACAACAATGATTTAGTGAAGGATTTTCTTCTCTCTATTAGTCTGACTTTAATCAATTGAGGAAAGGGTGAATACCCTAAGTTAATTGACATGATGACTAATCTGGGATGAAGGTGAGGGTTAGTAAAGAACACATTCGAATATTTACCAAGTCGCGAGTCAAAGTTCCTACTAAGATTACACTCACGTAGGGATACATAACTTATCGGCCTTGCATGTCAAACACTAGGATAGGATTACTATTATTAGGATAACTACGTTAAAAGCTAGTGGGGACACACATGCCCTTGTTTCCATCTTAAATTGATATCTCAAACTGTGAATCTTGATTACTTGTTGCTTATCGATTCAAATCAACAATCTGTTACTTTAGTTACAAAACCCCCTATTTACTTTTCTCAGAAATAGTTTGACTAAAAAGAGATAATTGTGATTTAAGCTTAATTCTAAACTATATTCCTCCTAGGATCGACCTAAACCTACAATTTGGGTTCTTTACTTGATAACGATCGCTTATGATTCTTTAAGAGAGGTGTAATTTAACCGTATGAAGGTTTGGCGCCAGTTTCGGGGAGTACTCCTTTTAAATTAAGTTTAACTACATTTTTAAACTTTAGTCAAGTATTTACGGATTTTACATTTTTGTTTTCTACAAGTCTTACCGATTGTGTATGCCAAGTAGACGGACTCGAGGCGATCCCTTGAGCCCCTATGATCCTGAATATTGAAGAACTCGAGGGACAATGAATAATCAATGGGCACACAACAATCCAATCAGATAGGGTCTAAGATATAGTTGAATTGCATTCTCATGGGGTTGTAAATATGCCCTCTCAGGTTGATGTTGGTAATATAATGGAAAATGTAGAAAGGGTGTAGAATCTGCCACCACCGCGGTTTCGTGATAACTACAAGTTTGACTATGATGCGGTTGGATAAGATGGGCCTATTTTTCTCCCTCCTCTACCTCCAAGACATACATTTGTGGTGACCTGCAGTCTTATACAAATGGTTACGGCAAGCGGGTTTTTTACTGGGTTGGCTTTAAAAGATCGGTATGCTCACATGGCTAGATTATCAACTGTCTGTAAGAGTTGTGTAGGACGACCAGAGTTGGATGTATGTCATTGGTTTGAGAGTATTCCCATTGTTGTTGACCGATGATGCTGCTGTGTGGTTTTTGAGCTTCCATATAATTCGATCTGTACATGGGACCAATTGCATAAGGTGTTCATAGCAAGATATTTTCTGGTGTCCAAGAAGTTAAATCACAAGGATAAGTTGAATAATTTCACAACACTACCTTGAGAGTCCATAAGCAGTTCCTGGGAGAGGTTCACTGGGTTCATGAGGAGTGTTCCGAACCGCCGCATAGATGATGAGTCACTAAAAGAGTACTTCTAGAGAGGACAGGATGACAATGGAAGCGTTGTGTTGGATACTATTGATGTAGGATCATATGGTAAGTACGATTTTTAGGAGATCGCTGGAAAATTTGAGATGATTTTCCAAAACAATAAGGCATGGAGAACTAGGAAGCCAAATAATGGTAGGAGCATGTTCGTTGTCCACACTGCACCAAGTCAATCCAATGATGACATTAATGAAGATATTGCAAAAATGAGGACTTAAACTGGTTTCGTATTAAAACATATGAGTGGAAGTGCAGGAAAAGTGAATGCGGTAAATTACCTAACTAGAACTCTACCACACCAGTTGAGGAATGTAACTATGAGGATGATGTGAATTTGGTTAATTATCAAACGAGGGGTTTGAAAACCAACACCCAAGGTTCCAACTCGGATAATTTGCATCAAGGTCAAGGTAACCAAGGTCGGAATTATCGAAAGTACAACCAAGAAGATCGAGATGGTAACTTTAACTGTGATAACAACTACAACCGAAACAACTATGACAACATGAATAAGAGAGTTGGGCCCTATGTTCCACCTGGTAATAGAGAATCTGGTAATATGTTGGGTGGTACTAGTATGACTTGCATTGAAGATATGATGCAGAAGATGATAAAGAAGTTTGATGCAAAATATGAAAATGTGAACGAGATGTGTAATGATTTATCTGAGATTGGTAAGAAAGTTGATTCCCATGCAGTGTCGATCAAGCAACTTGAGCAGAAGTTTAGTCAATTGTTCACTACTGTGAAACCACGTCAGCCTAGCACACTTCCTAGCAACACCATCCAAAATCTGAAAAATGATGGGTATTGTATGGCACTCACTACTCGCTGAGAAAAATAGACTATTGATCTCCACATGTCGTCTGAGGTTGAAAGAGTGGTAGAAAAAGATGCGGATGAGATTGAGGTTACTGGAGATCCTAAAGAAGCTACAGAAAAGGAAGCTGAGGTGACCCAAAAAGTTTCCCATGCATAGACCTCCACCTCCCTTTCCACAAAGTTTGGTGAAAAATACTGAAGTAGGAAAATACCACATGTTTATAACAATGTTGAAAGAACTTTCCATCAATGTTCCTTTGGTAGAAGATTTTGAGCAAATGCATGGGTATGAAAAATTCATGAAGGACTTGGTGACCAAAAAGAGGGTTGTCAATTTTGAGAATGATGAGAGGTTTCAACATTGTAGTGTTATTGCTACTAGGTCACTTGTGCAAAAGAAAAAGGATCCTGGAGCTTCACTATTCCTTGTACCATTGGTATGTTTCACTTTGTTAAGGCCTTGTGTGATTTGGGTGCAAGCATTAATTTGATGCCATTGTCAATTTATAAGAAGTTGGATTTAAGAGATCCAAAACCGACTGCGATGCATTTACTCATGGCTGATAGAATTGTGAAGAGGCCCTTTGAATTGTTGCAAGATTTCCTTGTGAAAGTAGAGTCATTCATCTTTCCGGCGGACTTTGTGATCGTAGATTGTGAGGTTGATTTTGAGGTTCACATCATCTTATGGAGACCATTTCTTGATAATAGGTGTGCGCTGGTTGATATGGAGAGAGGGAAAATAAAGTTCTGATTAAATAATGAGGAGGTAACTATTAACATCTGTAGGTCTATGAAGCATGAGAGTGATCTTAAATCAGTATCTGTGGTGAATCACATTGTGGGGAAAGAATCTGAGGTGCCCATTCAGGAAGGTTAGGTGTTGATGCGCTAGCAGCAGTGATGATAAACTTTGATAGTGATGGTATTGATGAGTATGATGAGCTAGTTGCTGCATTTGATAGGTTTGAGTTACGCTTCAAGCCAAAATGGTTGGAATTGGATATGAAGAATCGTTACACCCCACCTTCAAAATTGTCTGTTGATGAGCCTCCAAAACATGAACAAGGTTCTTCCATCCCGTTTGTGGAGTATATTCTTTGGACTAAATAGCACTTTGCGTGTAATCATTGTTGATGACTTGAGTGAAGGGAAAATAGAGGCCCTAGTATCTGTACTGAAGCGGTTTAAGAGGGTTATTGGATGGATTATTGCGACATTATTGGTATTCCTTTGGGCATTTGTTCTTACAAAATTAAATTCATGCCGGGCAGCATGCTAAATATTGAGCATCAAAGTAGACAGAATCCCCCTATGCAAGAGGTTGTGAAAAAGGAGATTATTAAATGGTTTGAATATGGCCATAATAGTAGGGTTGCCACGTACTCCACGACAACATGACTCAATTTGGGTTATAGTAGACCGAATGACGAAATCGACTTTCATTCCTTTCAAGGTTTTTTATTCGGCAGAAGATTATGCCAAGTTTTATTTGAGGGAAATGATAAGGTTACATGGAGTGCCCTTGTCCATTGTCTCCGATCGAGGTGCTCAGTTTTGAATATCTTTCCAAAAGGGTCTTGGCACAAAAGTTAAGATTAGGTTGACTTTTCATCCACAAACCGATGGGCAAGCGAAGCGTTCTATCCAAATATTGGAAGATATATTGAGAGCATGTGTCATCGATTTCAAGGGAAATTGGGATGACCACTTTCCTTTGATTGAGTTTGCTTATAACAATAGTTATCACTCAAGTTTTGGTATGGCTCCATTTTAGGATCTTTATGGTAAGAGGTGTAGATCTCATAGATGTTAGTTTGAGTTGGGTGAAGTTGCCTTGATAGGACCCGAGTTATTTCATGAGGCTATAGAGAAGGTTTAACTCTTTAGAGAAAGGTTCAGAATAACCCAAAGTCGACAAAAGTACTGTGTCAATGTTAGAAGAAGAGATCTTGAATTTAATGTGCATGATTGGGTTTATTTGAAAAATTCACCCATGAAGGGTGTAATGAGGTTGGTAAGAGAGGGAAGCTTAGTCCCCATTTTGTAGGCCCATATCAAAATTTGAGATGTGTTGGTAAGGTTGCTTATGAGCATTATTTTCCATATGAGTTGGCATTCGTGCATCCAATATTCCGTGCCTCTATGTTAAAGAAGTGTTTTCAGATACGTCATCCATAGTTCCCTTAGAAGGTTTGGGAGTTGATGAAAATATTTCTTACGAGGAAGCTCCGGTTGAAATTTTAGATCGGCAGGTTAGGAAATTGAGAAACAAGGAAATAGCTTCAGTGAAAGTGTTATGGAGGAATCATTTGGTTGAGGGTGATACTTGGGAGGACTAGGCAGATATGATGTCCCGATATCCTCATCTCTTTTCTTATCCTCCTACTCTAGCTTGAAGTATCAAGTTCTTTATGGTTTGCTCTTTGTTTTGGTATCATGTGTGATTTAGATATTCCCATGATTTCCTTATGTTATGCATGTTCATGAGAAACTTGTGTTTTTAAAGAAAATGAGTTTATGTGCTTGATTTTCCTTATATTGTAGTTCATTGAGTATGAGTTACCTATATACTTAATGAGATGAATTGTTGAACATGCCTTAACTTGGAGTTGATATTTCCTCCTTGGATATATGCTTTTGAGTATAGATTGCATATAGGCTCCATGAGATTGTGTACAACATGATTTTAGCTTGGAGATGGTAGTTCCTCTTTGAACATGAGAAATATTGAAATTTCATGCTTATTGGGTAGCTATGTCTAGTTCCTACTTTCCTTATGATGCATTGAGTATGTTTAGGTTGGATTTTATGTTTCCTCCATTGTTGTGTGCACTTTGATGAATTGCATGCGTGATCGGCTGGTAGTCTTGAGTCTTTTCTTTCAAGAGGTGTCTAGAATTCCATTCGAGGACAAATGTCCCCAAGGGGGAGATAATTTAACACCTTGGAAATCAAGTAGTTTAAGCATGGGTTAAAGAGAGAGATCTTGAGCTAAAGAAGTGAGCTTGGGAAACCTTCACGAAGACCCATACGGGCCGTGAAGGGCACCACTAGTCGTGGCGCTACCCATGGTAGCTCAGAGTAGCTAACAAAGCCATGCTCACATCCCACGACCACCAAGACGGCTCATGATGGGGACCACGGGTCGTGGTGATGAGCGTGGTGAGCTAGGCTAGTCCAAGACTGCCCAAAATGAGACTTTCCCACGATCCACTAAACGACCCGTAAAGGCCACTACATACCTTGGGAAGGGTAGTGGTCTAGAGTTCAGGTTGAGGGGTGGAGTGTGGCAAAGTGTTGAAATTCTCTTTTAAGTTTTATAATTAAATCAATATTTGATCTTTTGTTTTTATGTAAGAAGAAGTTAAAGAGGTTTGTTAGTTGTATATTTTTTCTCTGTTGGAAAATTAATTTCAAAACAATCCACCAACCTCTTGGCTCAAAATTCATTCGAATCTTGCTTTCACTGAAAAATTAGACTTTGTATATAAGTTTTTTTTTGTAATATATCTATATTGAATGTTGAATCTTTCACGTGTTTTGTTTTTAGTTTTAAGCATAATTTCTTTCTTACATATAGACTAGTCTCTGAACATGTGTGTTGCACGTGTATCCCATGCAAGTAGTTTATATAGTATAAATCGTTTTAAAAATACAATGTAATGAAGAATAGGATAGAGTAAAAAAATACAAACTAAAATAGATGAATAGTCCACTTATTCGAATGACTTATTTGTTGAACAATAGATAATTGAATATTATCTGAACCTCCAGAATTGAACAACTAAATATTGGTAAGTAGATAAAATTTATAGTGAATTATATTTTGCAAAAACATGTAAAGTATATATGATATTCTTTTATAAAAGATGTTCTTGTCGTGTGTTTCACTTTGTTGTTTTGATTAGAAATTTCAATTGTTAGTATTTTCATTTATCCAGTACTTTTATCCACTTGTAATTTTGTGATTAGGAAAACATTAATAAACATAAATCACAAACATATTAAATATGAATACCTATTTTTTCCGTTTATCCACTTTTCTTTAACAACTTCAATAAATTTTAGGCATAAAAAATTGAAGTTCCAGACAACTTCAAGCTAAGCAACGACTCAATCTACTTAATAGGAATAACATCTAATAGGGACAAAAGTCAATCTCTAAACCGTTTTGGTTTTGGAACTTAGCAGATTTACTTATCGGTTATCGATTTGTATCATTCTAAACCGTCATTGGACCGTTGAGATATCGGTTTATCTGTTATTGGTTTATCGGTAAGTAATCGTTATTGGTTCAGTTATCGGGGTAACAACCGTTAACATTTTGCACAATTTCCATTGAGAATTACTAATGCACTAATCACTAATTGACAATACGCAGTAGCCAGTAGTCAGTGATGAACTCTTACCTATTAGTCCATTCCTACATAAAACACTTAATAAAACTTCATATTAACCTTGAAAGAGATGTTCGTATTGCCCAAACTAGCAAACTCAAACGGATTTCTCATAACAACCAAGCCAATTTCGATATGAAATATAAAGAGAAACCACTACAACACTACTAATGAAAACTATTAATGATCATGAGACCATTACTAATAAAAACTTTTGCATTGAGATTGTAGTATTGCGTTATTGTAGGCACATCTCAGTGTCTTACTCACTGTAATGAGGAGATAAAAGCAAAGACTTAAATTAAGGGAACCAACCATTTGAACATCAATTTCCACACTTAGAGAATTATATACAATATAACTCACTAGCGTGGGAGCAGTGAAAGTGAATCAATGAGTGATGTCATAGCTTTACAATATTATAGTGAAATTTGAGTGTGTGTCAACTATAAAGTCACTTTAAAGAGTATGAAGGCTAAACCCTAAAGTAAGTGTTATAAATATAACTAATTAAACTTCTTATCTGGGCAACTGATTAGAACTATGGCAAAACATAGACTTGAACTGATAAGCCGATAAGAATTTTTTAGTAAATCGAGACCCCAACTGTTAAACCATTATCCCGAACCATTGACCCAATAATTAAATTATCGGTTTCGGTTCGGTTTTGAACAACCCTACTCTACTTCTTCTTCTAATGGGGAGAGTGTTATATATTCTTAATTTATAAATCCATTTATATAAGTTGATCATTCAGGAGAATTTAATGGATTAGATAAGATAATTCATTGTAAATATTGTTAACCAACTGAACAAGACTAAAAGTTATTTATTTTGGAGGTGAAATGCCTAAACGGTGAAAAATATTCTTTTGAACTAGAAAAATAAAAGCTCTTTCCATTAAATAGTATGCTAATATTAAGTAATATAAATATAATAATAATAATAATAATAATAAATTAATTAGATATTTATAACATAGGGGTAAAATGGTGAATCAACTTTGCGCTTTAGATTTTCCCACTTTTAATATTTGGTAAAATAATTATATTAAATACGATAAACTTTAAAAGATAAACTCATATTGAAATATTTCGTAATTGTCAATCACAATAACTTTTCCAGATTTGCAAATTGTATTTTAAAAAAAATCTGAGACATTAATATTCTTTTCGTGGAAGTTAAGATCCTCGTCTAGCCATTTAAGAAACGATTAAATTAGTGATGGTGCCGGAAAAGTTACATAAGTGAATATTAATCTTAGAATTTGGATAGTAAGCTAAAACAATTATTGAATGCAAATAATACACTAAATTTTAATGATGCTAAAATATAGGAAAAAGGAAATCTAAAATTTCGAAATTGACTCTTGTGAACAACGAAAGGTTTTGATATTCACGTTATCGATCTGCCTCTCTTAACTCTTCCAACTCGGCGAGGAGCTTTGACTTGTCTCTGTAGGTTTTGATATTCATGTTCTCGAGTGCCAGTCGCGTCCAGAGTGAAGGCTCGGGGCGTGACACTGAGTTTACAAATTATTATTGAAAATCATTCTATAAAAACCACATATTATTTATTTTGGCAGGGTGGAGATGTTTCTTTATAGAAAAATATGTATATTTGGATCGTCATTAATTATTTGATATAATATTTAAATATATATGTATATATGTTAATCCAAGAAATTTTTTCAGAGGCTATATATAGAGAGTGTGAAGATATTTTGGATTTTAGTAAGCCAGAATTGATTGAACTATGGATTCAAGTATCTATAATAGTTACATTAAATATTATTAACTGAGTTTTCAGTACCTTTTATATAGATTTCTTATATCTATTATATAATTAATGAATTTTGATTAAAATTGTTGAATTTGTCTTTTTAAGTGCTATAATTGAATCAATATTGCATCTTTTGTTTTTATGTAAGAAGAAATTAAAGAGGTTTTGTTAGCTGTATAGTTTTCACTCATGGAAAATTAATTTAAAAACAATCTTTTAGGCTCAAAATTCAATGGAACCTTGCTTTCACTTAAATTATATATTTTTATATATGATTTTTTAATGTATCTATATTGAATGTTGAATCTTATTGATTTTTTCATGTGTTTAGTTTTAAATTTTACGCGTAAATTTTATTTCATATTAAAAAAACTATCATGGACTATAATTTCTTTATGCTCCTTTAATTCATTAATTTATTGTGATAATAAAATAGAATGAAAGATAAACAAATTTCAATTCTTACTTTTTGTTGCTAACATATTTCATTAAACCAATTTAACCCATACAAATTACAAATCAATAATTTTTATATTATTCTCTATAAATAATAGGAGGCTATTATATTCATTGTAGAAAATAACTACTAAATCATATTGATTCAGTTAAACTTAATATTATACGCCAAGAGAGGATTTCTTAATTAGGGGCAGACCCACATGCACCTGGTAACTTTAAAAAAAATAGTATATATATGTATAGATAGTTGATAAACGATTATATATTTAATCGTGCACCCTTATAACTAAAAGTCGCCTGGGTGAATTGGTTGAAGTCATCGACACGCATCACGACTTTAAAATCAGCTTTTTCTATAGAGTTAAACCTTTTTTAAAATTGCTTTTATTAAAACTCATTTTTGCCACCTCATCTGGCCCCACCCCCTTTTTTCACTTAAAACAAATAAAAACCCTTGCACAATTCTAAAAAAAATATAAGACTGCTTCAAAATCTAAAACTTGCACAATTCTAAATGAAATATAACAGTGCTACAAAATCTACAACTTACAAGTTTTCTTCACTACATAACTAAAGTACTACTCTTATTATCTCTGCTTAAATTGGTAAGTTCTTCTTTTTAAAAGTTTTTTTTGTAATAATTTATTGTTGATTCTTGTGATTTGAGATGGATAGACTTATGTAAAGAGAAATGCAGTTGATTGTTTTTACAAAAGTTGCTCTTAAGACTTGGAATCATAGTTGGAAACTATTCAATTTACATGTTGGTGAAGTAAATAGCATCCACAATAGGTGTTTCAACAAGATGCTAGATTTTGAGAATCAATATCAATTCATTCATGTTGCTTTTAACAAGCAATATGAGAAAACAAGAAGTGAGCATCAAATTTGTTTAGACGCTTCTACAAATGTTGAATGGTTTCTCTTGGAATTTGGATTGTCTTTTCTAGGTCATGATGAAAGTGAGTCTTCAAAAAATAAAGGTCTTTTTTTAGGTTTTTTGGATTGGCTTGGAAAAATTCTTCTGGGTATGAATAATGTTATTTTAATACATGCTCTGAAAATGCTATGATGACTTCTCCAAAAAATTGTTAATGTTACCCTTGTGACATTCCTAGCCTTACCCTTTGGGTGACTCTTTGTAATTTCCCCTATCTTCAAATCCTGGATCGCCTCTGGCTTAACTGGTTAAGTACTTCCAATGCTCGACGGTTAGGGAGATAGGGTGAAAGTGTAGAATAAAAGAATTTAAAACATTATTATTGTATTTTACTTTTCTATGGATGATGCATGCAATATCTTGACTATCTTGGCACTTTTGATTCAAGATTTTTGTTATCTAAAATAATTAATTATTTTTTCGTGCATGTCCTATACTCTCTGAGATAAGTTTGCCTGAGATTTTTTTCCATATATTCTTTAAATATTTTTGACTTGTCAGTCACGGTAATTTTTTCAGATATTCATATTGAATTTTGAAAAATCTGATACATTCGTATTCTTATCGTGGAAGTTAAGACTATCGTCTAGCCATTTAAGAAACTATTAAATTAGTGACTGTGCTGGAAAAGTTACACAGGAGAATATTAAGCGTAGAATTTCCATCGTAACCTAAAACAATTATTGAATGCAGACAATACACTAAAAATTAATGATGGTAATATATAGGAAAAAGAAATTCTAAAGTTTCAAAATTGACTTATGTTAGCAATGAAAGGTTCTGATCTTCACGTTGTCGATCTGCCTCTCTTAACTCTTCCAACTCGGCGAGTAGCTTCGACTTGTCTCTGTAAATTTTGATAAAATACAATCTATCCTATGATAAGAATCCAATTGAATATCTACCAAGTAATTCCCTATATTAGTTTCACCTCGATACATAAAGCTTTATATCAAATACACTATCTGGATACCCACATGGCTCAAATAATTAGGATTCTTAAAGACCAAAAAATTAGAAAGTCTAAGGAAAAGGCGTGTTGTGTCTCTTCATCACTTTTCACTAGTATGATGTCTCTAAAATCTACAAAAATCATCTAGGATTATCTCAAGGGAGAATACTCAAAGTTGCAGAAGATGAAAGAGTTTGAAACCATCAAGGAGAAATAGAAAATAAAGTAATATTGAAAACCATATTTCGTGAAGCAACAATAGAAAATTGACACAAGCAATTTCTGCATCAGATAGGTAAATATCAATGAAATAAGACTCCAGCACCATGTTTGAGATAAGACTCTGGCAAAATTTTCCTTTGTCAATTTTCTATTGTTGCTTCAAAAAATATAGTTTTTAATATTACTGTATTTTCTATTGTTAGTTGATGGTTTCCAACTCTTTCATCTTCCGCAACTCGAAGTATTTTGCCTTGACATAATCCCAAATGATTTTGTTTTGCTCGGGTTAATGTAAATCTATGAGGATGATGATGAGGGTACTAAGAAAATATGAGGCAGTGTCAGGGCAAATGATAAACATATAAAATATTTTTCGTTACTTAAATATGTAATCAGCTAAGAAGAATAACATGAGTTAGGTAGGGTAAATTTCCTTTCACATATTTGGGATTCCCATTTTTTTTATGGCAGGAAGAAAAAAACCCAGTTTGAAAATTTGGTTATAAAGGTAGTGATGTGGCATAAAATACTTGTTTCCTATTGTGGGAGGTATGTTTTAATAGCACACGTGTTACAGTCAATGCCCACGCATATACTGTCACCAATGAACCCACCCGTTAGTGTTATAGAACAGATACACAAACTATTCGCGAAATTCTTTTGGGGAAATGCTACTGGGTCAAAAAACAAACAACGGGTGTCATGGGAAAGGATGTGCTACCCGAAATAAGAAGGGGGCCTGGGTTTCATGTCACTAAATGATGTATCAAAAGCCTTGTTTGTAAATCTTTGGTGGAATTTTAGAGTGGAACAGGTATTGCAGAAAACATCACCCTGTTATAGCCATGGGATGTGGTGCATCACATGTGTGGAGAAAGATAATAATTATAAGGAATGAAGTAGAGCATAACTTATGGTGGAAGATCAAGGCAGGATCCCCAAGCTTCTGGTTTAATAATTTGATAAGAATGGGATTCCTGTATTATTTTGACAGTGCAACGACTACTGAAGAAGAGTTAGAGGTAAAAGAGTTTATCACAGAAGGAAAGTGGGATGAATAAAATCTAACCACAAAATTGACATCCGAAATGATCGAGTACATTTTGGAGAGTATAAAGCCCCCCAACTCTGAAGATAACGATGTCTAGTGGTGGATGGACAATACCCAAGGAAATTTCACAGTGAAATCAGCATGAAGGATGATGAGAACAAACCAGGAGACTAGAGCTGACTATGACTTCATATGGACAAAGGGATTTCCTTTTAAGGTGAATTTCTTCTTATGGAGCGTATGGAGAAGAAGAATCCCCACTGATGATAATTTAAAAATAATGAAGATCCATGTTGTATCAAGGTGTTGGTGTTGTTAGAAAAATTAAGAGGAAACAATGACACATATTTTTTCTAAAGGCCTCCATTACCTATAGGCTTTGGAGGTAGTTTGCTTGTTTTGAAGGTATATATATGGGTGGGATGCACTTACAACATGTAATCATTACATTGCGGAAACACAAGACTACACCACAATTCCAAGGTATACTAAGAGCAATCCCAACAATAATCGTGTGGACATTATAGAAAGGAAGGAATAACGTGAAACATGGAGGAAAAACTACTCTCAATGGGATGTTGATGCTGTTGCAAGATATAGTTAAAAAGTTGGTGAGGAGTGTATATCCATGGATACACTAAGAGTAAAAATCGTGTCCTGACATAGCTGAGGAGCTAATGAATTACAAACCCAAACTACATGTGCACAATGTGGTTTGGACGTTTCCTAACACACATAGGTTGAAGTACAATACTAATGGAATGTCAAAAGGGAACCCATGCCTAAGCTCTTATGCCTTATGCCTCGAAGATTCACATGGAGATTTAGTCTATGCAAGAGCTGCAGGACTTGGGAATACAACAAATATGGAGGCTGAGCTTATGGAAATCTATGAAGCACTGGAGTAATGTTTGGGAAGACAATTAAGAGAGGTCACAATTGAAACAGACTCCCTAAGCCTCGTGATAATTGATAAGGGGACAGTGGAAAAAACCTTGGGAAATGGTGGAAAGAGGAAAAACAATAATGAAGAGAGCACATGAATTAAATGCTTCAATCACTCATACATTCAGAGAAGCTAATAGCGTGGCAGATCTATTGGTAATGAAGTAGTGACTACACAACATTCAAAAGAATATATACAGACTCTGTGGATCTTCCAAACAATATTAGAAAACAAATAAACAGTGACAAAGAGCAGATACCAACATTGTGAATTAGAGCTAGAAAAATAGAAAACCACCAATGAAAACAACAAAGTATCATCAAGGAGAACGCTTACCTCATTAATGCATTTGATACGCACAACGGTGACAAAACATCATCAAGGAGTACTGTTAAGTATCCCAAAACATGAAGAGAGAAAGACAACACCTCAGCTGTATAGGGAACGGGAAGAACAAGTCAAGGAAGGAATATATTTTTGATACTCTCCTGATAAGTAAAGATGATAGAGACAAAGATTAGCTAGAGTTTTTTTGTCTTTTTGGGCATTGGCCACTGTATGTCTTGGTTAATTTTATTTATTCAATAAAAGGGTCCTAGGACTAATAAAGTTTAAATAAATAAAAAATTCAAAGCTTTTTCGCCGAGTTGGAAGAGTTAAGAGAGGCAGATCGACAAAGTGAAGATCAAAACCTTTCGTTGCTGACAAGAGTCAATTTCAAAATTTTAGCTTTTTATTTTTCCTATATATTACCATCATTAAATTTTATTGTGTTGTCTGCATTCAAAAATTGTTTTAGGTTGCGATCCAAATTCTAAGCTTAATATTCACCTCTGTAACTTTTTTCTTGCACTGTCATTAATTTAATAGTTTCTTAAATTGTTGGACGAGGATCTTAACTTCCACGATAAGAATACTAATGTATTAGATTTTTTAAAATACAATTTGCATTACTGAAAAAGTTACCGTGATTGACAATTCATAAATATCATATCATATCATATATTTATGTAAAAGAAAACCCTAGGCCCGCCTACGTGGCGCCACCACAGGCCAGGATTTCCTTTTAAAATTATTTATTTCCAACACTAGCCTTCCCCTTTCATGAAAACACGTGACTTTTATGAAAAGTTGCGAATTTAATGAAGAGTTGCGACTTTTATGAAAAGTTGTTACTTTTATGAAAGATTCTGACATTTCCGAAGGGTTGCAACTTTTCCAAATAGTTGGGTCCTTTTCGATAAGGCACAATAAACATTTGTCTGTAAATAGAGAGATTTCCTCTCATTTTACAACAACGAAAATTGTGAATTTCTTCTTCTGCACAATTAAATATTTGTGTACTTTGCTTTGGTTGAGTAGCTCACTGACACCGTTGCTTATGATACAAATACTAGTATGTATTTTTACGGTCATTAAATAATGTTTATGTTATTAAGGATAAAAGATAAGATGTTATAATTTTTGTTTTCCTTTATATTATTAATGTTTGTTACTGTGTAATCTTTTATGTAAGATAATATAATTTCAAATTTTAATGACTGATAGGTTATAAGTATTATTTTATAAATTCCGTGATATTAAATTTCCGCTCGAGACCTGTTTAAGTTTACTAGTATTTCAATATATTAAAATCAACATAGGAATAACCAATACCATATCGTGTATGTTCCAAAATACAAACAAGATACATTATGAGCCATCATGGACACATATAAAGCCTTAAGAGCATTTTGCATGTAGGTCACATTGTTATGTAAAAAATTATTTCACATTAGATTAGGAATCAAAAGGTCAGTATGAAGTTCCCAATAATTATATAGAGTCTAATATGGATAAAAGTTAACATAATCAATTAATAAATACTAATAATAAATTGCATAAATTTAAGATTAACAATATAAATTATTGGGATGGAAAAATATGCGTTTCATAAAGAGATTAGGAGCATCTGGATATCTCCACCTCAGATTTATCTAAAAAAACCAAAAATACATTTGAGGAGGAAACAATAGAAGAAAATGAAGAAATGAAGGAGAAGGTGCTTACAAAGGATGTCTTCCAAGACACTCAAGACTTGGTACCTCTGTCCAAACCATATTCGAATCCACTGCATCCACCGAAACATACCTCCACAAAATGCAATAGAAAGTCAAATATTGATAGAATTTGAATTAAATAACGATGTAAAGTGAGGTAGCTATTTACTTTTGTGAGCGGATAAAGAAGAGAAGAGATAACAGAGGTAGGTGTCAATCACCCACAACCAAAAGAAACGATAAATAATGACAGTGGTAGCTTATTAAGATGGAGGAGGAGACAAGGAACAAAGAAAGACTGGGAAGAGAGTAAGAGGATACGAAAGAAACCCTAGTTTGTAATAAACTTTTATAAAGCCTTAGCCGATTCTGTTAATGGACTAGGCCTAGAGATTTTTTGTTTTGCTTTTAGTTTATTTCATTGGGTTTCTTTGTCAGATTTTGTACACACTTTTTTTTATTAAAAAAGGGTCTTTCAGCTCTATCTAAATTTTTTTTTTTTAAAAAAGTAATTAAATTATAAAACAAATATTGATATTTTCAATAAGAGTAGTGTCATATAACACCAACGGTTCAATATATAATGCAGATAAACCTTATAGAAAAAATATGTCACATTATAATTGTATTAATTAAGTACATTATGATCTTTCTGTAACATGTATAGAAATCATATATAGGAACTCATGTAACACCTTACAACTCTACTCTTAGAATCAGCATCATTTGTCGTAAGTATATGAGTTTGAAACGGATGATGACTACTTGCTCATGTTTTATAAGGTCTTTTACCAAGTGTATTAAGGGTATAAGTGTAATTTATGGTCATAAGGGACCTGTAATACCAAGTGAAGTTCAAAGAATTTCTATTAGCTATGTTTTCAGATTAGTACATATAAGGATAATCTTCAAACGATCGTATCTCGTAGAATATAAAGATTTAGGAGAGCCATAACCTATCAAATTAAAGGGCTATGAGTCTTCATTCCAACGTTGTCAAGTTTGCATCAATTCCAGTTAAGTAAAAAGTTATGAATGATTTATGAGAGAGACTCTAACATGACAGAAACTCTGTGATGGATCCGTGACATCTAGTGAATACATATCTCATTGTCTGCTGAAATAATAAAAACCCTCTCATTCACTCCTAAATTCTTAATCTCAAGAATTTCAGGAAATACTAAGGCTAGGGTTCATCTTTCAAGAATTTCTCTCTCATGCCTAAATTATTTTGATTATATAAGGAATTATGTTTAGATCGAGGTTTTTTACCCAATATTTTTCAAGCTATGATTCTTATGCAAAAGTTAGAGTTTTTATCAAAGATTTCTCAAGCATAGTAATGAACTAGTTTAAAGAATATATGAAAAAAAATCTTAGACAAAGAATAACTTATCTCAGATAGTATAGGACAAATGCACGAAAAAATAATTTATTTATTTGAAACAACAAAAATCATTAATCAAAAGTTCCAAGATAAACAAGAAAAGGCATGTGTCAGCCATAAAAAATTAAAAGACAATAATAATGTGTTGAATTCTTTTGTTCTTCCATTTCACCCCATCTCTAACCCTCGAGAATTGGAAGTACTTAACAACTTATCCAGAGGCGAATCTAGGATTTCAAGATAGGGGGCACTACTAAGAGTGACCCAAGGGTAAGGCTAGGAGTGGCACAAGGGTAACATTAACATTTTTTGGAGAAGTCATCATAACATTTTTTGGAGAGTTTTTTAAAATAACATTATTCATATCCAAAAGCATTTTTCCAAGCGAATCCAAAAACCTAAAAAAAGACCTTTGTTTTTTGAAACTCCCTTTCATCATGACCTCGATAAAGCAATACAAATTCCAAGAGAAACCTTGCCTCATTACTAGAAGCCTCTAAACTAATTCGATGCTCACTTGTTATTTTCTCAGATTTATTGTTAAAAACTACTTGAATGGATTGAGATTGATTCTCAAAATCTTGCATCTTGTTGAAACACCTACTGTGGATGCTATTTACTTCACCAACATGCAAATTGAACCGTTCCAAACTATGATTTCAAGTCTTAAAACCAGTTTCTCTTGAAAAAATCACATGCATTTCTCTTTACATAAGTTTATCCATCTCAATTCACAAGACTATCCATTTCAAGTCACAAGAATCAACAATAAATTCTTACTAAAAAACGTTTAAAAAGAAGAACTTATCAATTTATGCAGAAATAATAGGAGTAGGACTTTAATTATGTAGTGCAGAATACTTGTATGTTGTAGATTTTCTAGCAGGGATATATTTTGTTTAGAATTGTACAAGTTGTAGATTTTCTAGCAGTCTTATATTTTGTTTAGAATTGTGCTAGGGATTTTTATTTATTTTTTTAGTTAAGAATGGGGGTGGGTCTAGAGAAGGTGGTAAAAATGAGTTTTAATAAAGCAATTATTAAAAATGTTTAACTCTAGAGAAAAACCTGATTTTAAAGTCGTGATGTGAGTGGACGACTTCAACCAATTCACCTAGACGACTTTTAGTTATAAGGGTGCACAATTAAATATATAATCATTTACCAACTATCTATACATATATATACCATTTTTTTTAAAGTTACCAAGTGCATATGGGTCCACCCCTGACTTAAGCACTTCGCTCTTGGCATAATATTTTAAGTTTAACCGAATCTATATGATTTAGTAGTTTTTTTTCTACAATAAATATAATAGCCTCCTATTATTCATAGAGAGAAATATAAATAAATTATTAATTTGTATGGGGTGAATTGGTTTAATGAAAAATGTTAGCAACAAAAGTAAGAATTTAAATTTGTTTATGTTTCCATCTATTTTTTTATCACAATCAATTAATGAATTGAAGGAGTAAAAATAAATTATAGTCACTAGTATTTTTTTTAATATGAAAAAAGGTTATGCTTAAAATTTAAAACTTAACACATGATAAAATCAATAAGATTCAACATTCAATATAGATACATTAAAAAAATCATATATAAGAATATAATATTTCATTGAAAGCCAGGTCCGAATGAATTTTTAGCGTAAAGTATTGTTTTTAAATTAATTTTCCATGAGAGGAAACTATACAACTAACAAAACCTCCTTAATTTCTTCTTACATAAAAGCAAAAGATGCAATATTGATTTAATTATAGCACTTAAAAATATAAATTCAACAATTTTAGTCAAAATTCATTAACAGTATTAACAGATATAAGAAATCTATAAAAAAAAATATTCAAAACTCAGTTACTAATATTTAATATCACTATTATAAATACTTGAATCCATAGTTCAAATATGGCTTGCAAAAATCCAAAATATCTTCACACTCTCCATATATAGCCTCTGAAAAAGATTTCTTGGATTAACATATATATTTAAATATTATATCAAATGATTAATGACGATCCAAATTTACATATTTTTCTATAAAAAAAACACCCCCACCCTGCCAAAATATATAATAAGTGGTCTTTATAGAATCATTTTCAATAATAATTTGTAAACTCACTGTCATGCCCTGAGCCTACACTCTCGACGCGACAGGCACTCCAGAACCATCGTAGGCACCAAGCGAACCCTTGGTCTGACTCAACTCTCAGCTAAACACTTAATCAACAACATATGAACTTAAAAGTAAATCTTTACTCAAAATCTGAAAATAGATTCTAAGAATATTTTAAAGAAAACATTCACTGGCCAAAAGAGGCAACTCAAGTCTAGAACATCAACAATGAAAATGAAACAGACTTTTCAAAACTCTACTGTCTATGAAGCCTCTATTAACTGAGATTGACATCAGGAGAAGACCCACTATATCCTAATAAACAATACTGAAATGTAAACTCAATGTGAAACCCTTTGGAAAGCAAGGAAGCTCACCAAATCTAGCGGGAACACGACTGGATCAACGAAGCGCCGATTGCTGATCCTAAATACCTGTATTTGCATCATGAAACTATGCAGGACAAATGACATCAGTACATTGAATGTATAAGAATGTAGGGGAACACTGAACATAACTTGCAAGCTTGAATTGATAAAAAGGAAACCATACTCACCTAAACTCAACTCGACTCAAGGATACTCAAGAACTCAGAAATACTCAACTCAATTCATTATAAAGCAATAATAAGATGCATTATAAAGAAAGTTGAGCCTTGGGAAGTGGTGGACCACAGATCCTTTCATAGGCCGTGGACCACCACATGAGCCTTGGGAAGCTCGTGGAAGCAAGGCATAACCATCCTATCTTAGGCATCAAACCACGGAGCCCACCACAGTATGTGGTCTTGATGACGCTTCGTGGTGAGGCTTGTCAACCTGAACCAATAGACCCCTATTCCCAAGTGAAGAACCACTTTGTCCTTGATGGTCCGTGGTCTTTCACACGGTCCGTGAAGTAGACCGTAGAGGGGAGTGTCTAGGACCAGTAGACACTGACCATGAACCACAACCCAGTTGACGGGGCTTGGTCCCTTTGACGGTTAATTAGTGGCTCTATGGTCAGCCTTCGTCAGCTTTTAGGTCACGGTTATTTTGGTTTCCCCCCCTATGCATTGGGAATTTAAACTACGTCGTTTAATACCTAAACTACATCATTTTGCTCAGTTTAAGCCTAATAACCTAGTCAGAACCTACCTGAAACCTTTATTCTTCAAAATCACCAAAATATTAGAGCAAATAGGTGAGAAAAGTCTACCAGCCCCTCAAGAACAAGCAGAAGGTTTTCTTCAAGTTCCAGCCTTGAAATCGAAGGATTTCTCTGTAGCTTTCGTCACCAGGTATGTGGTATTTCACTAGTGGGTTCCTTTCCTCCACTAGATCCCTAGAATTTAATCATATTCTTTATTTTCTATATCTTATTTGGACCTAAAACATTAGGAATTGTTGTGATTTAGCTGTTGCAGTATCCTAAACGAAATATCTTATTTTCTTGGAAAGTTTTCTTAGTTCCTTGCATTAAACTTATAACCCTAGTTGTATAAATTCTTTTAGTTCATGAATTACACTGCTAGGTCAGTAAAATAGACAACCATCCTCCAGTTTTCGAATGTTACATTGTAATTACTTAATTGTTGAATTCTCAGATTTTCATGTCAGAACGTTGAGCTTCTAGTATTTCAGTTATGTTGTATCATATACATTTCCAGTTGGGAGTAGAATTAGAACTGAGTTGGACTAAGGCTCAGCGTACCATCATAGTCCTAGAACTATGTTGCCCCGTAGGTGTATAAGTCCCCTCAGTGGGCATCATATTTAGTGATCACGCCAGTCATGCCTTTATATCCCTGACAAGGTATATTTTGTCCTCTCGATGGGGCGTATACATCGGACTCTGAGTTTAGCTCATGTGGATTTAGGTAAGTTAATAGTAGCTCTCACCGTCAGACTCTAGTGCATTTGACCAGGTGTTCAATTTATACTTCAGTATTCACTCCCAACATGTTATGTTCATATTTAGTTCTTGGTCATTGCATTCAGTTCATTTCTTTTCAGTTATATTTCATCATTTATAGTCTTTTCATATTATATCATTGTTCAGTTATGCTTTGTTCAACTTATATATTTTCTCAGACATTATCTATATCCTGCATGCTTTGTACATTCCAAGAATTGATGCATACTCTACACTACATCCTTTCATGATGAAAGTTCTGGTACTCAGCATCCATATAACACATAGACTATTTCTCGATCCGTATTCAGGAGCTTCACTGGTGAGTCCTCACACTTCGAGGAAAATAGACATACTTTACATTTCAGTCTTTTGTTTAGTTTTCAGTAATGTTAGAGTTAGCTGTGGACATGTCCCAGCAACTCTAATTAGTTAGAGGCTTTTCAGACATAGTAATAGAATCAACTTCGTTTGTTCAGTTTATCTTTCAGTATTGTTAAAGTCTTAGTATGTTTTATTCATTAAGACAAGTTAGGTATTCCCCCCTTTCAGTTACCAATTGATTTAGCTTCCACATTAGTTCATGTTTTTTTAGATGTTTTCACTGTGCTTATGATATGCCATTTTTAGGGTTAGGTTGGGGTCACTCGTGATTCTAGGTCTCGTGTTACGTTAAGGGGGTAGACTCGGGGCGTGAAAAACTTTGTATTAGAGCATTAGGTTTAAGAGTCATCGGATGTCTAAAAGCCGCACTATGTAGAGTTTTTCATGGTTGTGAAGTGCACCACATCTATGAGAGGGACACTTTAAAGTGTTTTAAGGAAAACTTCACATTCTTTGTTATTCTATCGGGTATGATCCAACTTATCTTTTCTAATCTGCCGTTATGCGTTTCAGTTCATGCCTTCTTATAGAGCTTATGCATGAAATTCTAATGCACTCAATGCTAATGCAGTTCCTCCAGATTCAAACCATGAGGTTTCGAATGCTGAATTTTGGAATGTGATCGAGCTCTTGGCTCAGAGTGTAGCCAATTGGAACAATAAGATGACCCTAATTCCTACAAATACTAATGGTGGATCTGTGGCAGGTAGTGTTTGAGATTTTGTTCAGTTGAATCCGCCTGAGGTTCTAAGGTTACAAATTGGTGAGCACCCACATAACTTCACTGATGAGGTTAAGAAATTTTTTGGAGTGATGGAAGTTACTCGTAATGATAGAGTGGAGTTGGCATCCTACCTTCGTAAGAATGTAGCTCACATTTTGTTCACCTAGTGGTAACTTGGGAGTGTTTTACTGGAGCTTTTCTAGACAGGTTCTTCCCAAGGGAGTTGAGAGAAGCCAAGGCACAATAGTTTATGATTTTTAAGTAGGGTACAATGTAATTCCATGAATACGAACTTAAGCTCACCCAGCTCTACAAGTATGGTCTACACATGGTTGCCGATCCAAGGGAACAAATGAGTAAGTTTCTTTTTGGGTTATCCAACTTGGTAAAGACCGAGTGCAGGTATGCTATGTTGTTAGAGGATATGAATATCTCTAGGCTTATTACTTATTCTCAGGAGGTTGAGGGATATAAGCTTAGGGAAATGGCTAAGGACAACAAGAAGCTTAGAACAAGGAATTATGAATTGTCTCAGCAGAAATTGGGTGGTGAAGATCACTGACAGTTTCAGCAGAGGTCTACAACCCTTACACCTTCATAATCTATAGCTCAATCCTCGAGGTTTCGATAGGATCATAAAAGTAGGGCATCAGGCTCTAAGTTTCAAGGGAGTACTTCAGGTAATAGGACTTTCCAAACATTTCCAAAGCGTGGTAAGAACCATCCAGGCAAGTATTTTGCATGAAAGGAAGGATTCTTTGAATGTGTTCAGTCTGGCCATTAGTTGAAGGATTTCCCTTCTGCCAGGCAGGGGAAAGGAGGTAACAACAATAGGGCTTAGTCTAAAGCTCCAGCAGCACCAGCAGGTCGCCCAACTCAGTAGGGTGTGTCATCTGGTACAGGTGGCGGTCAATGCTAGAACTGGTTGTATGCTCTCCAGGCTCGCCAATACAAGAAAGATTCTCATGATGTGGTCAGTGGTACGTTATAAGTCTTTCATCTAGATGTTTATGCATTATTAGATTGCGGTGCTACCTTGTCTTTTGTAACTCCCTATATAGGAGTAAACTTTAGTGTCAGTCCAAAAATACTTTCAGAACCCTTCTTAGTCTCTACTCCAGTTAGTGACCGAGTTATAACTAGATGGTCTACATAAATTGCCCTGTCATAGTCGTTCAAAAAGTCACCTCAGTAGATCTTGTATAGTTAGAAATGGTAGATTTCGATATCATTCTAGGCATGGATTGGTTACAATCCTGTTATGCCTGAGTCGATTTTAGAACTAGGATCGTTCGGTTTCAGTTTCCAAATGATCCAGTCTTAGAATAGAAGAATAGCAGTTCAGTACCTATAAGTTGATTTATCTCTTACCTTTAGGCCAGGAAAATGATCTCTAATGGGTATATCTGTCATCTTCTTCAGGTTAAGGATTCAAACTCTGATATTGCCGCCAACTCTTGGTCAGTCCCAATAGTAAATATGTTTCCAGAGTTATTCCCAATAGATCTTCTTGGAGTTCCTCCCGAAAGGGTAATCGACTTCATAATAGATCTCCTTCCAAATAATCAACCCATTTTGATTCCTCCTTACATAATGGCTCCAGTCGAGCTTAAGGAATTGAAAGAGTAGTTGAAAGACCTTCTAGATAAGGGCTTCATAAGGCCCAATATCTATCCATGAGGTGCACAATTGTTTTTGAAAAGGAAAGATGGTTCTCTCAGAATGTGCATTTACTATCTACAGTTGAACAAAGTCACAATCAAGAATAAGTATCTCATCCCCAGAATTGATGAGTTGTTCAACCAACTTCATGGTACTAGATTCTTTTCGACAATAGACCTCACATCCGGCTATCATCGACTTAGAGTCAGAGATAGTGACATCCCGAAGACAGCCTTCAGAACTCCGTATGGTCATTATGAATTTGTTGTTATGTTATTTGGACTAAAAATGCTCCTACTGCTTTTATGTACTTAATGAGCACGGTGTTCAAACAATATTTGGACTTGTTTGTGATCATCTTTATTGATGATAGCCTCATTTATTCTCGGAGTGAGGAGGAGCATGAGACTCATCTAAGAGTTGTTCAACAAACTCTCAAAGATCGCCAGTTGTTCGCTAAGTTCAACAAATGTGAATTTTGGTTACAATTAGTCACTCTACTTGGTGATGTGGTATCCATTGAAGGGATTCAAGTGGATTCTTAGAAAATTGAGACAGTAAAACAATGGCCCAGACCCACTTCTCCAATAGATATCAAGAGCTACTTGGGTTGGGTCGGCTATTACAGGAGATTTCTTGTAGGTCTTTCATCCATAGATTCCCCATTGACCAAGTTGACTAAAAAAAGGCTAAGTTTCAGTGGTCAGATAAGTGCGAGAAAAGTTTCTCAGAACTGAAGACTAGGTTGACTACAGCTCCAGTCTTGACCTTACAAGATGGTTCAAACGACTATGTGATTTATTGTAATGCATAAATGGCCGTCCTAGGTTGTATGTTGAAGAAGCGAGGTAAGGTCATTACTTATGCTTCTAGATAACTTAAGATACATGAGAAGAACTACCTGACTCGTGACCTCGAGCTTGCAGCAACAGTATTTTTTCTAAATATTTGGAGACATAACTTATATGATGTTAATGTTGATGTTTTCACCGATCATAAGAGCCTCCAATGTGTCTTCACCCAGAAAGAGTTGAATCTTCGTTAAAGGAGATGGCTTCCATTCCTAAAAAAGTATGATATGAATGGTCTTTACTATCTTGGTAAGGCCAATGTAGTAGCTGATGCTCTCTGCAGACTCTCTATAGGTAGTGCAGCACATGTTGAGGAAGACAAGAAATAAATAGCCAATGATGTTCACGGCCTTGATCTCTTAGGAGTTTGCCTTACACACGCATCACATGATGGTGTGATAGTTCAGAATGGGTCAGAATCCTCACTGTTAGCGGAGGTTAAGGAAAAAGAAGATAGTGATCCTATATTACTTCAGTTGTAAGGTACAGTTCATAGGTAGAAAGTTGAGGTTTTCTCCAAGGGGGAGATGGTGTGCTTCATTACCACGGTCGCTTAAGTGTTCCTAATGTGGGTGAGTTGAGGCAGCAGATCCTTAAAAATCCCATAACTACAAGTATTCTATTAATCCAGGTGCCACTAAGATGTACCGTGATCTATGGGAAGTTTTTTGGTTGAATGACATGAAGAGGGATTTAGAAGATTTTGTGGCTAAGTGTCCTAAATTTCAACAGGTTAAGGTAGAACATCAGAAACCAGGAGGTATGACTCAAGAGATTAACATTCCTACATTGAAGTGGCAAGTGATAAACATGGACTTAATTACGTATTTACCTCGTACTCGCAGACAGCATGACTCCCTTTAAGTGATAGTGCATAGAGTTACTAAGTCTGCTCATATCTTGGCTGTCAAGACTAAAGATTCAGCGTAGGACTAAGCTAAACTCTACATCCATGAGATAGTCAGGTTACATGGGGTTCCTTATTCTATCATCTCAAATAGAGGTCGTCGATTTACCTCTCATTTCTGAAAATCATTTCAGAAAGGTCTTGGTAGACATGTAAATCTTAGTACAACATTTTATTCACATACATATAGTCGAGCAGAGCGTACCATTCAGAACTTAGAGGGCATATTGAGAGCTTGCGTGATCGATTTTGAGGGAATTTGGGATGATCACCTACCTCTCACAGAGTTCACCTATAATAATAACTTCCATTCCAGTATTCAGATGGACCCGTATGAGGTACTATACGGGTGTAGACGTAGATCTATGATCGGTTGGTTTGAAGTAGGTGAAACAGCCTTGATTGGGAAAGATTCGGTTCATGAGGTTATGGAAAAAGTTCACCTCATCAAAGATAGACTAAAGACAGCTCAGAGTCCTCAAAAGTCCTACGCAGATGTGAGGAGGAGAGAGTTAGAGTTTGAAATTGATGATTGAATTTTCCTGAAAGTGTCACCTATGAAGGGGGTTATGTGATTTGGCAGGAAAGGGAAGATCAATCCTAGATCTGTAGGTCCTTATAGAATTCTAAAAAGTGTTGGTAATGTGGCTTATGAGTTAAAGTTACCAGCAGAACTAGAAGCGGTTCATCCAGTCTTTCACATTTCCTTTTTGAAAAAGTGTGTGGGTGATCCGGCATCGATTGTACCATTAGAAAGTGTGGTTCTTAAGGATAGTCTCACTTATGAAGAAGTGCCAGCTGATATTCTTGACCATCAGGTTCGTAGGTTTAGAAAAAAAGAAGTCACTTCAATGAAGGTTTTGTGGAAGACTTAGTCTGTAGAGGGAGCTACTTGGGAAGCAGAAGCATCCATGAAGGCCAAGTATCCTCATCTCTTTCCTTCCGATTCCGTTACAGCTTCAGGTAATAGTTCCTCTCCGATTTCTCACTTTACTCTTGCGTAAATTCAGACTCAGTATCTGATTCCTTAAGTTGTTCCTGCATTTCAGCATATTTGCATGATCTTGGAACTTAGATCAGTCAAATATCCGTTAGTAGTGCTTCGTGGTAGGGTTTGCAGCTCCTTCCCTCAATACTCAACTAGTTTAGACTTCATTCAAGGACAAATTTTCCAAAGGGGGAGTATTTTAACACCTCATACCTAACAGACCTGAACAAATGAAATTTTGGTGAACAACAGAAGGGTTCACGGACCGTCAAAGGAACCATGGTCCATCGACCTACTCGTTATTCACACCCGCCCAAAAGTGGTGGACAATGGAGCCCGTCATAAGCCATGGATTGGTATACTGTGAGTTTATGGTATTTTTGGTGCATTTCACTTAGAATTTGTGTGTGTCTTGAGCTATTTCGTTATTAGATATAATGTGTATGTATTCTTTTGTAGGAAATTGGTTTGGAACTGGTGGAGAGAAAACATGACTATAATTGGCAGCAACATTAACCAACGAAGCCAACCACGGACCGTAGGTCCAGTGATGGCCCATAGGTTGTGCAACGTAGGTGAAGTTTAAGAAAATCTAACCAAGTGTGGAACCACGGAAGCCAACGACGGACTGTAGGATGACTGACGACCCGTCCTACACATCCATCTATGAGATCAGAGATATGAAGTTCCAGTACTTGAACCACGTCGGTGACCAACAAACCATAGGTTGAACCACAGTCTGTAGGTCATGCCATTAGTCGAAACAACGTCCTGGATAAATTCTTGTTATTTTGTTTCCTAGTTGGTTTAGGATTTAAAACTCTATAAATATGGGTTCTATTTTACGTTTTTAGGGGTTAGACAATCTTATATACTTTTGTTTTGGTCTTTTGGCATTATTTTGCAAACTCTTAGCAATTTAATTTCCAGAAGTTGGTTTATGCAATTTGCACTTTGATTTTCATTTCAATATTTCAGTTTTCATCTATTCTAATTGTAAGTTCATGATTTCTTCTAACCTACTTATGAATTGTGAACTCTTAAGCATGAGTAGCTAAATCCACAACTAGGTTTGTGGGAACCATGAGCAATTCACTAAGTATGAATAATAACTACGTAATTCTTGAATAGTGTAATGCATGTATTGTTAATCTTTTTGTTTAGAAGTCGTTCTAGCTTTGTACAACGTTTGAACTCACCTCATTCCTACTTTCCTTACCAAGGGGTAATGAATGAGAATAAGATTATACAACAATGATTTAGTGAAGGATTTGCTTCTCTCTAATAGTTTGACTTTAATCAATTGAGGAATGCGTGAAAACCCTAAGTTAATTGACATAATGACTACTCTGGGGTGAAGGTAAGGGTTAGTAAAGAACTCATTCGTATATTTATCAAGTCACGAGTGAAAGTTCCTACTAAGATTACTAATCACGTAAGGATACATAACTTATCGGCCTTGCATGTCAAACACTACGATAGGATTACTATTATTAGGATTATTGCGTTAAAAGCTAGTGGGGAACACACATGCCCTTGTTTCCATCTTAAATTTATATCTCACACTGTGAATCTTGTTTACCTTGTTACTTATTGATTCAAATCAACAATCTGTTACTTTAGTTACAAAACCCCCTGTGTACTTTTCTCATAAATAGTTTGACTAAAAAGACATAATTGTGAGTTAAGCTTAAGTCTAAACAATATATCTCGTGGGATAGACCTCAACCTACAATTTGGGTTCTTTACTTGATAACGATCGCTTATACTTCTTTAAGAGAGATGTAATTTGACCGTATCAAATTTTGGCGCCAGTTCCGGGGAGTACGCCTTTTAGATTAAGTTTAACTACATATTTAAACTTTAGTGAAGTATTTCCTGATTTAATATTATTTTTTCTACAAGTCTTACCGATTGTGTATGCCAAGTAAATGGACTCGAGGTGTTTCCTTGACCCCATATGATCCTAAATATAGAAGAACTCGGAGGAAAATGAATAATCCATGGGTACACAACAATCCAATCACAGAAGGTCTAGGAGATAGAGTTAAATTGCATTCTCATGGGGTTGTAAATGAGCCCTCTCAGTTTGATGTTGGTAGTCTAATCGAAAATGTAGAAAGGGTGTAGAATCTTCCACCACCGAGGTTTCGTGATAACTACAAGTTTGACTGTGATGCGGTTGGATCAGATGGGCCTATTGTTCTCCCTCTTCTACCTCCAAGACATACATTTGTGGTGGCCTGCAGTCTTATACAAATGGTTACGATAAGAGGATTTTTTGCTGAGTTGGCTTCAAAAGATCGATACGCTCACATGGCTAGATTATCAATTGTTTGTAAGAGTTTTGTAGGATGACCAGAGTTGGATATGGATGACATAGGTTTGGGAGTATTCCCACTGCCGTTGACCGAAGATGCTGTTGTGTGGTTTTTTGAGCTTCCATATAATTCGATCTATACATAGTACCAATTGCACAAGGTGTTCATAGCAAGACATTTTCCGGTGTCCAAGAAGTTAAATCACAAGGATAAGATGAATAATTTCACAGCACTATCTTCAGAGTCCATAAGCAATTCTTGGGATAGGTTCACTGGGTTCATCCGAACCACCACATAGATGATGAGTCACTAAAAGAGTACTTCTACAGAGGATAGGATGATAATGGAAGGGTTGTGTTGGATACTATTGTTGGAGGATCATATTGTAGCTGCGCTTTACAGGAGATCGCTGAAAAATTTGAGAGGATTTTCCAAAATAATAAGGCATGGAGAACTAAGAAGCCAAATAATGGTAGGAGAACATTCGTTGTCCAAACTGCACCAAGTCAATCCAATGATGGCATTTGTGAAGAGATTACCAAAATGAGGACTTAAACTGGCTTCGTATTAAAACATGTGAGTGGAAGTGCAGAAAAAGTGAATGCGGTAAATTACCTAACTAGAACTCTACCACCCCAGTTGAGGAATGTAACTATAAGGAGGATGCAAATTTGGTTAATGATAAAACGAGGGGTTTCAGAACCAACACCCAAGGTTCCAACTCGGATAATTGGCATCAAGGTCAAGGTAACCAAGGTCGGAATTATGGAAACTACAACCGATAGGGAAACTATGATCAAGATGGTAACTTTAATTATGATAACAACTACAACCGAAACAATTATGGCAACATTAAAAATAGAGTTGGGCCCTATGTTCCACCCGGTAATAGAGAATCTGGTAATACAGTGGGTGCTACTAGTATGACTTGCATTGAAGATATGATGTAGAAGATGATGAAGAGGTTTGATGCAACAGATGAAAATGTGACGGAGATGCGTAATGATTTATCTGAGATTGGTAAGAAAGTCGATTCCCATGCAGTGTCGATCAAGCAACTTGAGCAATAATTTAATCAATTGTCCACTACTGTGAACCCACGTCAGCCTGGCACACTTCCTAGCAACACCATCCAAAATTGAAAAAACTATGGGCATTATGTGGTAGTCACTACTTGCAGAGAAAAATAGACTATTGATATCCACATGTCGTCTCAGGTTGAAAGAGTGCTAGAAAAAGATGCAGATGAGATTGAGGTTACTGAGATCCGAAAGATGCTACAGAAAAGGAAGCTGAGGTGACCCAAAAAGTTGTTCCCATGCCTAGACCTCCACCCCCCTTTCCACAAAGGTTGGTGAAAAAGACTGAAGAAGGAAAATTCCACATGTTTATAACAATGTTGAAACAACTTTCCATCAATGTTCCTTGATAGGTTCGAGTTATGCTTCAAGCCAAAACGGTTGGAATTGTATATGAAGAATTGTTACACCCCACTTGCAAAACCGTCTGTTGATGAGACTCCAAAACATGAACATAAGGTTCTTCCATCCCGCTTGTGTTGTATATTCTTTGGACTAGATAGCACTTTGCATGTAATCATTGTTGCTGACTTGAGTGAAGGGCAATTAGAGGCCTTAGTATCGGTACTGAAGCAGTTTAAGAGGGTTATTGAATGAACTATTGCGGACATTATTGGTATTCCTTTGGGCATTTGTTCTTACAAAATTAAACTCATGCCGGACAACAAGCCAAATAGTGAGCATTAAAGTAGACTGAATGCCCCTATGAAAGAGGCTGTGAAAAAGGAGATTATTAAATGGTTTGAATATGGCCATCATAGTAGGGTTGCCACATACTCGACGACAATATGACTCAATTTGGATTATGGTAGACCGAATGACGAAATACGCTTTCATTCCTGTCAAGATTTTTTATTCTGCAGAATATTATGCCAAGTTGTATTTGTGGGAAATGATAAGGTTACATGAAGTTCCCTTGTCCATTGTCTCCGATCGAGGTGCTCGGTTTACCTCTGAGTTTTGAAAATCTTTCCAAAAGGGTCTTGGCATGAAAGTTAAGCTTAGCTCGACTTTTCATCCACAAACCGATGGGCAAGCGGAGCGTTCTATCCAAACATTGGAAGATATGTTGAGAGCATGTGTCATCGATTTGAAGGGAAATTGGGATGACCACTTGCCTTTGATTGAGTTTGCTTATAACAATACTTATCACTCAAGTATTAGTATGGCTCATTTGAGGCTCTTTATGGTAAGAGTTGTAAATCTCATATAGGTTAGTTTGAGGTGGGTGAAGTTGCCTTGATAGGACCCGAGTTATTTCATGAGGCTATAGAGAAGGTTTAACTCTTTAGAGAAAGGTTGAGAACAACCCAAAGTCGACTAAAGTCCTGTGCCGATGTTAGAAGAAGAGATCTTGAATTTAATGTTCATGATTGGGTTTATTTGAAAATCTCAACAATGAAGAGTGTAATGAGGTTTGGTAAGAGAGGGAAGCTTAATCCCCATTTTGTAGGCACATATCAAATTTTGAGATGTGTTGGTTAGGTTGCTTATGATCTTTATTTTCCATATGAGGTGGCATCCGTGCATCCGGTTTTCAATGCATCTACGTTAAAGAAGTGTGTTCCGATCCGACATCCATAGTTCCTTTAGAAGGTTTGGGAATTGATGAAAATATTTCTTATGAGGAATCTCCGATTGAAATTTTAGACCTGCAAGTTAGGAAATTGAGAAACAAGGAAATTACTTCAGTGAAAATGTTATGGAGGAATCAATTAGTTGAGGGTGATACTTGGGAGGCCTAGGCTGATATGATGTCCCGATATCCTCATCTCTTTCCTTATCCTCCTACTCTATCTTGAAGTATCAAGTTCTTTATGGTTTGCTCTTTGTTTTGGTGCCATATGTGATTTAGATATTCCCATGATTTCCTTATGTTTTGCATGTTCATGAGAAACTTGTGGTTTGAAAGAAAATGAGTTTATGTGCTTGATTTTCCTCATGTTGTAGTGCATTGACTAGGAGTTGCGTATATACTTCATGAGATGAATTGTTGAACATGACTTAGCTTGGAGTTGAAATTTCCTCCTTGGATATATGCTGTTGAGTATAGATTGCATATAGGCTCCATGAGATTGTGTACAACATGCTTTTAGATTGGAGATGGTAGTTCCTACTTGAACATGAGACATATTGAAATTTCATGCATATTGGGTTGCTATGTCTAGTTCCTACTTTCCTTATAATGCTTTGAGTATGTTTAGCTTGGATTTTATGTTTCCTCCTTTGTTGTGTGCACTTTGATGAGTTGCATGCATGATTGACTGCTAGTCTTGAGTCTTTTCTTTCAAGAGGTGTCTAGAATTCCATTCGAGGACGTATGTCCCCAAGGGGGAGATAATTTAACACCTCGAAAATCTAGTAGTGTAAGCATGTGTTAAATATAGAGGTCTTGAGCTAAGGAAGTGAGCTTGGGAAACCTTCACGAGGACCCATACGCGTCGTGAAGGGAACCACGAGTCGTGGTGCTGCCCATGGTAGCTCGCAGTAGCTAACATAGCCATGCTCACCTCCCACGACCACCAAGACTGCTCCTCTTGGTGGGGACCACGGTTCGTGGTGATGAGTGTGGTGAGCTAGGCTAGTCCAAGGATGCCCAAAATGAGACTTTCCCACGATCCACTAAACGGCCGTAAAGGATACTACGGGCCGTGGGAGGGGTCGTGGTCTAAAGTTTAGGTTGAGGGGTGGAGTGTGGCAATGTGTTGAAATTGTCTTTTAAGTGTTATATTTAAATCAATATTTGATCTTTTGTTTTTATGTAAGAAGAAGTTAAAGAGGTTTGTTAGTTGTATACTTTTTCTCTCTTGGAAAATTAATTTCAAAATAATACACCAACCTCTTGGCTCAAAATTCATTCGAATCTAGCTTTCACTGAAAAATTATACTTTGTATATAAGTTTTTTTGTAATATATCTATATTAAATGTTGAATCTTTCATGTGTTTAGTTTTTAGTTTTAAGCATAATTTTTTTCTTACATATAGACTAGTCTCTGAACATGTGTGTTGCACGTGTATCCCATGCAAGTAGTTTATATAGTATAAATCGTATTAAAAATACAATGTAATGAATAATAGAATAAAGTAAAAAAAATACAAACTAAAATAGATGAATAGTCCACTTATTCAAATGACTTATTTGTTGAATAGTAGATAATTGAATATTATTTGAACCTCCAGAATTGAACAACTAAATATTGGTAAGTAGATAAAATTTATAATGGATTATATTTTGCAAAAACATGTTAAGTATAAATCATATTCTTTTATAAACGATGTTCTTGTCGTGTGTTTCACTTTGTTGTTTTGATTAGAAATTTCAACTGTTAGAGTATTTTCATTTATCCAGTGCTTTTATCAACTTATACTTTTTTATTAGGAAAACATTAATAAACATAAATCACAAACATATTAAATATGAATACCTATTATTTTTTGTTTATCCACTTTTCTATATCAACTTCAGCAAATTTTAGGCATAAAAAATTGAAGTTCCACATAACTTCAAGCGAAGCAACGACTCAAGCTAATGAATACGAATAACACACAATAGGGACAAAAGTCAATCTCTAACACTTTTATGTAAAAACATTAGTTCAATTTGAACCCATAAACATGAATATAAAACGTTGGTAATGTATAAAGCCTAAGCTCATAAAAACTTATACAAATATGGATATACATTTTATGGATATGCTCACAAAAACTAAAAAAGTTGGAAAATGAACTTACTCATTAAATTTGTAACTTTACTCTACTAAAGGGATGTTTATTGGTCGGTTCGTTTTGGTTTTGGAACTTATCAGTTTTACTTATCGGTTATCGATTTGTGTCATGCTAAACTGTCATTGGACCATTAAGATACCGGTTTATCTATTATTGGTTTATCGGTAAGTAATCGTTATTGGTTCGGTTATCGGGTTAACAACCGTTAACATTTCGCACAATTTTCATTGAGAATTACTAATGTACTAATCACTAATTGACAATACGTAGTAGCCAGTAGTCACTGATGAACTTTTACCTATCAGTCCATTACTACATAATACACTTAATAAAACTTCATATTAACCTTGAAAGAGATGTTCATATTGCCCAAACTAGCAAACTCAAATGGATTTCTCATAACAACCAAGCCAATTTCGATATGAAATATAAAGAGAAACCATTACAGCACTACTAACGAAAACCATTAATGATAATGAGACCCTAATAAAAACTTTTGCATTGAGATTGTAGTATTGCATTATTGCAGGCACATCTCAGTGTCTCACTCTCTGTAATGAGAAGATAAAAACAAAGACTTAAAGTAAGGGAACCAACCATTTGAACCTCAATTTCCACACTTAGAGAATGATATACATTATAACTCACTGGCGTGGGAGCAGTGACAGTGAATCAATGAGTGATGTCACATCTTTAGAATATTATTCTGAAATTTGAGTGTCAACTATAAAGTCTCTTTAAAGAGTATGAAGGCTAAACCCTAAAGTAAGTGTTATAAATATAACTAATTAAACTTCTTATCTGGGCAACCGATTAGAAATATGGCAAAACCTAGACTTAAACTGATAAACTGATAAGAATTTTTTAGTAAATCGGGACCCGAACTGTTAAACCATTATTCCGAACCATTTACCCAATAACTAAATTATTGATCTCAGTTCGGTTTTGAACAAACCTACTCTACTTCTTCTTCTAATGGGGAGAGTTGTACATATTCTTAATTTATAAATCCATTTATATAAGTTGATCATTCAACAGAATTTAATGGATTAGATAAGATAATTCATTGTAAATATTGTTAGGTAACTGAAGAAGACTAAAAGTTATTTATTTTGGAGGTGAAATGCCTAAACTGTAAAAAACATTCTTTTGAACTAGAAAAATAAAAGATCTTTCCATTAAAGAGTATGCTAATATTAAGTAATATAAATTTAATAATAATAATTAAAAATAAAATAAAATTAATTAGATATTTATAACATAGGGGTAAAATGGTGAATCAACTTTGCACTTTAGATTTTCCTACTTTTAATATTTGGTAAAATAATTATATTAAAATACGATAAACCTTAAAAGATACACTCATATTGAAATATTTCTGAATTGTCAATCACGGTAACTTTTCCAGTTATGCAAATTGTATTTTCAAAAACAATATGAGACATTAATATTCTTTTCGTGAAAGTTAAGATCCTCGTCTAGCCATTTAAGAAACGATTAAATTAGTGACGGTGCCGGAAAATTTACATAGGTAAATATTAAGCTTAAAATTTGGATAGTAAGCTAAAACAATTATTGAATGCAGATAATACACTAAAATTTAATAATGCTAAAATATAGGAAAAAGGAAATGTAAAATTTCGAAATTGACTCTTGTCAACAACGAAAGGTTTTGATCTTCACGTTGTCGATCTGCCTCTCTTAACTCTTCCAACTCGGCGAGGAGCTTCGACTTGTCTCTGTAATTTTTGATAAAATAAAGTCATCCTATGATAAAAATCTAATCGGGCATCCACCAATATTTCCCTACATTAGTTTCACCTTGGTGTCTAGAAGCTTTAGATCTTTGGGAGGCAATCGAGTAAGACTATGAAGCAATTTCACTACCTGGATACCTCACATGGCTCAAATAATTTGGATTCATAAAGACCAAACAACTACAAATTCTAACACACAGGGGTGTCGTGTCACTTCAAAAAATTTCACTCGTATTATGCCTCTAAAATCAACAAGAATCATCTGGAATTATCTCAAGGAAGAATACTCTGAGTTTCGGAAGATGAAAGAGTTAGAAACCATCAGGGAACAATAGCAAATAAAATATTATTAAAAACCATAGTTGTGAAGCAACTATAGAAAATTGACAAAAAAAATTCTGCATTAGATAGGTAGATATAAAATATGTCTGTAATATCAAATATGGCATTCAAAATAAGTTAATGTACACAAAATACATCATTTTGATGTCTGCTAAGTTCTTGCATTTTTATCATTAAGTAAAAATATAACGTTCCAATGACTATTTGTCAATTTTATTTTTTTGAGGGTCAATATGAACAAAGTTCTATTGACACCTCAGTAGCCCAACACTGCTCTACCAACCTGTGCAGAATTGGTTGAAGTAAAAACATAATCAAGTAACATCATACGTCTAAATAATACAAGAACTCTTTAATGCCTTCCATTCAAGTAAATGATCTTTGCAAAGGATTCATAAAACTTTTGATAACTATGCAGCAGGATTGCAGAAAATCCTTACTTTTTAAACTACTCAGATGAGAGAGTAAGCAGAAAATTCAAAAAGGTAAACCAAACAAAAAATTGGGAGCAAGTAAACTACACAAGGAAAATAAAGAGGCATTTGAAAGCCTACCATATTGAATCTAGCATCTCCTGTGTGAAGCAACTTAACTCTCCAGCTCGTCAAGCTGAAGATCTATATCCGTTATAAGATTACCACATATGTCAATAAGATCATGGGCTGTATTCCTATTACTCTCATTTCAGTCATATTCTGAGTCAGCATGATTCTCTGTTGAACCAGGAGGCTTGATGTTGCGAGCCATTGTTTGACCAATTTCCATAGATGAATTCTCTTTGTCATTTTACATGTTGAACTTGGGGGAAACTACACTGCTACTCCCATTTTCATCACGAACATAGTCAATGGATGCGTGAACTATTTATTCTGCAATATGCTTCTTCTTCCAACGAAGAGAGAAACCAGGAGGAACTTCAGGGTAATTATTCACTCTACATTCTATCGCTAGATCAGGAAGAACATCACAAAAATCCCGATTAGCTTCGTTTCTCCACCATTTCAAATAATGGGTAGTTACATCTGGTTCAAACAACATAGACGGATAGTAAAACCTCAAATCAGAATCAATAGGTCTTTTGTAGTTGTGCCAAGCAAGTTCTGAACTTGAAGGGGAGCGAGGAATCTATTTAGGGAAGTCTTGATCATATCCAAACTGCATTCCTACCCGATTTGGTCGATAGGGCTCTTGAGAATCAAAACCAATAAGCTCAGATGCCCTCAATTATCAAACGAAAGACTTCATTTCTATATCCAAAATTTTCCCTCCAACTATTGTCTGCTCTTATTTATCCTTGTAAAACAAGGGAATCAACTAACCTTCCACAACCAAGCCATATGGCCTCCAATGAAAAAACTCTCCACATGAGTAAATAGTAGTCCTCACATTAATTACACCTGATTGTTTCACATTGTGCTATCGCCCTATTCTCACACCACTAACTATATTGTAATTCTGAGCACGCTATAGCTGCAATGATACCATCCTCTCCCAAGCCCAATCTTGAATGAAGAACAATGGCGACCAAAAACTAAGTTTATGAATGTCAAATCCATCTCCATTTTTACCTGGCACATCTGATGAAACCATTATCATAACGTTTTTAAATGAGCCCAAGTCCCTATATGTACTAGCAAGAACATCAGGAACAAGTGCTAGTCGCATACCTCTAGCCAGATTAACAGCTATTGAGAAAGCAGGAGCACCTATTTTACATGGAAACACAAATCTTGATAACCAAAGAGAATTAAAAGCCTCATGTTCAGAATCTTTACCACTATTCATGAAAAAAATCAACCACCCAGTGTGATTATTAGTCTTTAATCCGATAAGCTCCCTTCGCGCATTTTTAAGATTTTCTTTGATCTCTAAAAACTCAAGGGATTGAAGGGGGGACTTAACAGTCACCTGATACGCTCAAATTACACCTCCCTAAAGAAGCGTAAGCGATCGTTATCAAGTAAAGAACCCAACTTGTAGGTTGGGGTCGATCCCACAAGGAAAATGGTTTAGACTTTACTTTAACCCACGATTATATCCAATTAGTCAAAG
>JAJOOO010022030.1:0-32962 GCA_029582685.1 Solanum piurae
AGTTTGGCTCATCTATGCCATTACCGTTTAAGAAAAGGCTCATTCATGCCATTATTTTTTAACGGTGGTTTTGCAAAACCATTTTTTACACGTGGCCAATTATAATTCGGCCACGTCATTATTTTTTTAATAATAAAAAATCAAATTTCAGAATTTTAATTTTTTATTATAAAAAAATAATGACGTGGCCGAATTATAACTGGCCACGTGTAAAAAATGGTTTTGCAAAACCACCGTTAAAATGTTTGTTCAGAATTTTAATTTTTTATTATAAAAAAATAATGATGTGGCCGAATTATAAGTGGACAAGTGTAAAAAATGGTTTTGCAAAACCACCGTTAAAAAATAATGGCATGAATGAGCCTTTTCTTAAATGGTAATGGCATAAATGAGCCAAACTTTTAACGAATGGCATAAATGAGCCTTTTCTGAAAGTTCGATGGCATATTTGAGCCTTTTCCCTTTGGTATTATGCTATGTATAACTAAAATACATGGAAAATCATAATTAACAATGTAAGAGATTTTAATGCATACATTAGCTTAGTCGAAGACACAATTATTTTTCAAAATCTTTTCGACATTCTTTCTTCCGTATTTGCGGAAGATATATTTTGTAAACAAATATTTTTTCTTAAAATTTATGTCATGCATGTTATTTTTAATAGATCAAATCAGATGCTGCATAAAAATAATGTTAGCATAACTAATACTAACCTCACTAACATATTATATTCAATATTATTATTATACACGTTATTATAATGACCCCTAATATATAATTAATGAATTATTTTTTCTAATACACACTACTAAATAATCCCTAAACATTTTAATTAATATTGATATAGTTGAATGAAGAAATATCCAACTTATTCGAGGAAACGACAAAAAATGATTCTTTCATGTAGATTTAAAATAACTTGAAAATATTTATAATCAATTTTAGTACTCAATTCTGTCAAAAAATAAATACTTTAGATAATTCACATAGTTCTGTCAAAAAATAAATAATTTTGATAATTCACATGTTTCTCTTTAGTTGTCATAATATATTAAACAAAGTTGGTCTTAAATGTTTGTTAATTTAAAAATTAAGAGAGAATTAATTTTTTAAAACTTTTTTAATATTAATTATTTTAAAATTAATAAACACATAATATGCACTTTGAAGTGTCAAAATAAAAAGGAAAGTCATTTCTCTTTCTGCATGTTTCTGTAGCGGTGTATTTATTTGTATTTTTTTTTCTTTTCTCCGCGGTTTGGTGTTCTGCTTGATCGTGGTACTCTTTTCATGGGTTAGTGTTTTAGTAATTTTAAACCTTTTTTACTCTTTTTCTTTCCTTTGAAGTAGTTAGTTTTGGTACCATTTTGCTTCTGTTCTTGAGATTCTTTCTTTTGTTTTACTTCTTTTTTATTTGCTTGACCCGAATTGTTCTTCTTGTTTTTTCATGGGGTTCTATTAAAATTGAAGTTTGTGAAGTAGTGTTTGGTTTGTTGGGTTTTGTCTAGTAAATAAATACATAAAAGATTTAATAAGAAATATTACCCCAAATACCTCTTTGCTAAAAACTTTTCCTAATAAACTCTTAAGTTAGATTTAGCAATGAAAAAATAATTTACCTTTGAAGTTTTATTTGTTGTTGTTTATTCATTTTGGTGTCGGAGATACTTTTTAGAGATGTGATTTTTTTCTATTTAGTATTTTTTGTCCATTTTCATGTTTGAGGTATGTGGTTCTCAATAAAATTAATGACTTATAAAATTAAACTTTAACCAAAACTTTTAAATATATATACAAACATAAAATAATGGGTTTAATTTCACATACTAATATTAATGTATTATTATTTATAAAAGTAAGAGATAATTCTAGTAAATTAGAATTTAGTCATTTATTTGCAGTATATTATCTTGGATGTTATTGTAAAAACTTCATTTATAAATATGAAAATTTGAATTGTTTAATTTAAAGTTATAAAATATTTCTAGTAAAAAGTATATAGATAATTTATGTACCTTCCTTACCATTTTCAATATTGTTTTAAGTTAAACTGAAATTATAAAAGTTATTATTAAATTTCCTTGAGCCTCAAAATATTAGGGGCTTAAATAAACGCTTTACTAGCCTGATTCTTGAGTTATTCTTAATTTCATGCAATTTTTGGAATTTGATTTAACGTATTTGACAAACTTAAAAAAGTTAAAATTGCTCCAAAATATATTTAAGGAACTATTTATATATATTTGCTCCCATGAGAACCCATTTTTGTCATTCTCCAACTTATTCCACCCAAAACATATAATCAAATGGGAAAGGGATGTTTCTCATATAATTAATAGAATATAATATAATGTCCTTATAAACGGTTAATATGTACCTTCAGAGTGGCTCAATTGGCATTTTCATAAAATTTCAAGTTAGAAACCTCTTGCTTGTGATAACAAGGGTTGACCTTTTGGCTTACGGATTGAGCTCGTCGCATGAAGTTTGTCTAGTGTGTTTTTACTCTTTTGTGTGGTTTGTGAGCTAGAGTGAGTTTCGCAATCCCAACAACACGACATCAAGGGTTTTGAACTTGAGAAATACTATAGCTAGAGCGAGTTTCGCAACCCCAACAACACAACATCAAGGGTTTTGAACTTGAGATACTACTATACCTGGAGCGAGTTCCACAAGTTTAACTATATTTACTACTTTTAAATCGAACAATACAAAAATATACATATGAATTTTTTTGACTGTGTATATAATCAATCACAATCATTCTAAATCTACGTTTACAACTTATGGACTTAGTCACCGTTAAAACTAATAAGCCACCTTTAAAATAGACAGTAAGGTCAGGAGAGAACCGAGGGGGTGTGGCGATATGGCTGAGCTAATTCGACGTGAAATCTCCTTAGCAAAAAGAGAGCCTTTCTAATATAATTGAGTACAAACAGTACAACTACTAAACTTCAAAAAGAATTTAATGTCCAGCATTACTTCAACCTGGAATAAAAATGAATAAATTAAAGAAAAAATATAGAAATATCATCTGAACGTCAACTAAGACTTATTAAACATGTTCTAGTCTTTCCATGCACATGTATAAGCTTTTTCCTAAATTAGCCGATCCACAGTTTGGCTACTAATAATTATTATTTATAGCATCATCCACTCAAAGCGATTTCATAATCATAAAGAAGTTGATCATCTTTTTTTTCGGAAAACAACTTCAGTATCCAACCCGAACCCGTCAACGGTTCGAGTATGAACCAACTCAGACCGCTTAAAAAGTTTCTTCAACGGTTCAACACTATACAAATCATTCGCCGAATACTTATCCCCTCGTCTAGATAACGACACGTGTAACACACAAACACCGCCGGACTTCAACGTCCGTTCAATCTCCGATACAAATTTCACCGGAAAAAGTGCGTGATCAAACACATTAGAGAATTCCAGATCAAATGTCCGATCATCGAACGGTTGATTATGAAAATCGCCCTTCATCACCAATGGCGGGTACGGTACCAGATCCATTCCGATTGAATCCGAAACCCCGATTCGTTTCAATGCTTCCACTTCCTGACCCATTCGAGCGCCAATACAGAGTACCTTCGATGAATCTGAGAGTAAATTTCCATTTTTAAGATCGGTGAAGAATTTTGAGAAAACTTGAATTTTTCTATCCCAATCTCGAGTCATCCAAATTTTTCGGAGTTTGGGATTGAGAGTTTTGTTTAGCTGTTTTTGTATGTAGGTATCGTAGGTGGTGTATCCGGGTCGGATTTTGAGATTTGAATCGGAATATGATGTGATAGTGGTGGTGATGACGGAGGATGAATTCCAATTAGAGAGAAAAAGGAGGATTGGTATTGTTATGAGAACAACGAAAAATATGTATTTGGATATCATCATAGGTGATGATACGCTAATTTCTTTCATCTTTATAATCAGTGATCACTTTCAAATTCAGAAAAACTTCGAAATTAATAAGAACGGGCAATCCTGTGTCAAACAAATAAAGGTACATACATATATACATGCAGAGAGTCAATGAAAGCTATTCTAACAAATGGAATTAATTGCGTAGATAGAAGAATTTTTACAATGAAACTTGAGAAAGAAAAAGAATGAAATAAAGGATAAATGTATACATGTTTATACATATGTAATGAATACTATATCAAATGAATAATGAAAACATTAATCCGTAGATTTGGTGTGAATCGATTACATGCATGTTGAATTATATTTTTTAATATTCATTGATCAGATCATTCACTGCATAATTATAATTTTTTTTGAAAAAAACTAATTAATCATACGTTCGAAAATAAAGATAGAGTCATGTACAAAAATTATGGAAAAATGAAAAAAGCTATGTATATGGTGTACTGTTTGAACCTTTCCTCTGATGGCTCGCCGGAAAAAAATAGTGGCCTAAGTCAAATTTTAAGAAATGACATTTTATATATATATAATTTTGTTTTTTCAATTTACATATTTTCTTTGTCCCTAATTACTTGTTCACTTAGTATATTTTAACAGACATAAAACATTTAACTTCACCTATAATATTAAATCCAAGTTCAGTTTTAGATTTTTCTAAAATAACTTGTTATATTTGAACTAACCCAAAGTCGATTCAATACGTAGAGACATAAGCTAAACAAAAATTGTTTGAAATATTTAGACAACGATATAAACTTCAAAATCTAACCGAATAGGGTAAATAATTAAGGCACATAAGTTGTATTAAAAAGTGTAAGAGAATTATTAGTTTTTTTATTTCTATTTATTCGTAAATTCTTTTGATAATTTACCTTTTCTTCTTCTTAGTTGGAGGTGACTTGGGAGCTAATGAGACAAAATCATCATAATCAACTTCATATTTTTTGTTAAAGTACTTCTTTTTCGGTGTTGACATTTTTAATAATATTTGTAAAGTATATGACAGATTTTTAATCTATAGAATACTAAGTTTTGGGTCAATGAAATTGTCATGTTTTTCAAATTATCAGAAGATAATTATGTGTCTATTTATAGAGTACTTCCTATCCTTCTCAAATCCACGTATTTGTAGGGACTGAATATGTTTGTTAATTATTCAATGCAAATTGTAGATTATTAAATTTGTTAAACATGATTATGATTTTTTTTAAAATATTATTTAGGAATATTACTTAACAACATATTTGCATTTTTCTTTCGTGTACTAATGTTTTGGAAGGAACTCTAATGGATTATTACTCCTTCTGTTTTATGCGTCAGATATCGTAACATAAATTAGCTAGGATAGAAGGATTATCCATTTCTCGGTTAGATCTTCATGAAATATCTTTCGACCATTCACGAAGTTACAACAATAACATATGCTTAAGATTTTTTTTTTTAATATTTGAATGTATCTTTTTATCAATATTATAGTACATTTCTTTTCTCTCGAAAGAAAGGGAAATATATGACAAATTAAATTTACAATATGTTTAGGACTAATAAATAAGACAAACATATATCATGTTTTATTTGCAAAAAAAGACATTGATCATGAAAAATATCTAAGTGTAGGGCAGATCATGAAAGTTGAGTGAGTGATTATTGGCTTCTATTTAAAGAAGGTACATATTGAAATCAAATAAAATGACAAGAAATATATTTTGTTTTTATTCCATTTGATTTATTATATTATTGTCTTTTTCAACTTTATTCACATGCTAAATTAAAATGAAGATCTTATATGCTATAATGCACATATTATTATATGCCTATATATGAATGTGCCGACATGTCCTTGTGCGTGTTTCATATATCGTTTGTTTAGTGGAAGATAAGGTCTTTTGAAAATAATTTTTCTATTTTGTTAAGATAAAAATAACATTTATGTGCACTTTACTTTCCTTAGATTCTACTCGTGGAATTATATTTGACTAATATTTTATCTAAAAATATAGTTATAATTGTCTTACTACGTTATCTATCTTCACTCATATTGTATGATCATTGTGTTAATAACCCTTCAAATAATGTAAAGTTATATGTATAGTGGTTGTGTGACCTTGGTGCAATGTAAAAATTGAAGCAATCTTATTCATTAAATAAATAAATTAAAACATATAATAAGTTATATATGTCCCTATTGGTAAAATCCAATCAACAATAAATTCCAATATTATCAAACATTATAATTAAGCATATAATTTAACGTCCATAAAAAATGTCATTTGTCATTCCTAGCGTCACATTGCACAAATGATAAATTGTGAGCAAGTGAGTCTTTAGGTCAATGAGTTTGGATCAGATAAACTTTTGTTGACGAAAAATTATATTATTTATATATGATTAAAATTATTTTTTATATATACTGTATGTTGAACATCTTCAATTTCTTCGTATTTTTACTAAAAATCCTGATTCCACCCCGTTCGGAATTGCCTCATCATGACGCTGAAATCTCTCTTTCATATCTTGACTAATGGCCAAAAGAAGAAACTTGTAATTAAATAAAAGCTACTTGTACATTAAATAATTAGCACATAGTACATGTTATAGTGCTGTAATGTACTTAAAAATGCTTGTGATATTGACACCAACTTCTTTAATTAAATAAAATATAATTAATTTTAACCATCAAAAGAAAGAAGTAAAAAAAATTAAATAAAAAGAAGAAGAAATAATGCACGCCTTGACAAGTAAGTTTCCACCTAACAATCTCAACTGTCCTAATCTACCTATTTTCACTTGGAGTAATTTGTAAACAACATCATGAATCAGAGTTTTAATTACGAGTATAATAAAATAATGTAGAAATTTTGACTAAAATTTTTATTAATTAGATTAGAGCTAATGAACAAAAATGTATCTGACGTATTTTGATTTTTTGAATTTCATGACTATTATAATTATTTATATGTGTGAATTTTTATCTGAATTATTACTAAATATTTGTCGAAATTCATTTCAACTATTAGTTGTTTACTTTTTCTATCTAAATTATCAGTACGATAAGAAAAGTAAATTATTGATAGTTGAGATGTGCTTTTCGATAAATATTTAGTGATAGTTCAAATTAGAAATTAACTCACATACCTAATAATTTAAATATAAAACTCAAAAAAAAAAATAGATATGTTTTTTGCCCTTTCACTCTTTATATTAAAAAAATTACTTACTATATCTGTAATAATTTATTTAAAATTCATAAATTTTGAATTCACATTAATATAAAAAGTTGCTGAGGTAAGGGGTTTTTCTTTTTTATTTGAAAGGAAAGATAAAGAGAGCAGGACCGACACTTTTGAAAATGAAAAATAGTTCGTTTGATGTGAGGTATAAAATAATAATTTTAGGATAAAATATAGGATTATTTTATTCTGTATTTAGTTGAAAGTATTAGGTAATTATGTTCTTGAATTATTTATCCCATAATTTATACTTAAGTGATAGAATAAATTTTTTCATATATTATAAAATAACTTATCACAAAATAACTTATCTTAAATAATTAATTCCAAAATAACTAGTTCCCAACCAAACTAACCCTAAAAATTATATCACATATCTTTGTTGAATTATCTTTTATATACGTGGACTTAAAGAATACTTTAATTAGTATTTGATTCTACAAACATGCTAATAAATATTATTGACAGATAAATTAAAATAACCAATTGAATTCACGTGTTTACTTTTAGTAGTTAACATACAATGAATTATAAATATAAACTAATTATACATATATTATAAATAAATTACGCATATCCTATATATTCACCTATTTAAAATCTAAACAGTTAGGTGAACGACTATTTTTTCTTCTTCATTTTTTTAAATAATATTTCCGCCCTGATAATCGTCTTGCAATGATCTCTTAATCAAATGATAATTGATAAGCAACACTAGTTGCTATTAATGCTATAAGATGATCAACACCTAAGTGTATAACAATAATAAATATTTAGTAAAATTTCATAAGTTAAATATATAAAAGTAAAAATATATGTAGATTTTATTTCTATTTTATAAAGATAAAAATGATTATTTGAAGGATAAAATTAAATAGAGTCAACTTGATAATTTAAGATTTTTAAATTGCATTTGTGATCTTCACCCAACGAATTGAAAGGGAAATAGGTACTAAAAGTTATGGAGAAAAAGAGAAGTTAAAAAGGCTTGAAAGACTATCTAGATGTAAGTACGATTCAACCTACTGTTAAACTTTTAGATGAAATAATCGATCATAAATTTCAACATAATATTATAGGAGACAAAAAATTTGAATTCGTATATATATCGCCGCCACCCATAATTAATCAAAATTAATTTTCACATCTTTAACTCATGAAAAAAGTTAGACTCGCAGTAAATGGAGCTAGGCATATTGAAAACATACAATTAAGTACATAAAAGTATGATTATTCTAATAGCTTAAATTTTTAAATTAAATAATCACACACCTCACATCATTCGCCGGAAAAAAAAGTGCATCTTTCTTTTTCCCTATATATTTTTTGAACCCTCTAGGAAGCCCAACATCACTATGCCCTTCGAGTGTGTATTTGGTAAATCTCTCCGATGTAATAATTTGCGAAACACACAAAAGATATAATTTATACTAGATAAAATTAGTTTGAGAGAATTTTAAAATACGTATCAGAGAGTGCTCCGATGACAGTGAAGGTACAATTGAGATAATTTCGATGATTAAAAAAAGAAGAAAAAAGTTAATGTTCAATGAGCTTGAGATAACTGCCTTATAACGAGACAAAGAAATGTTGGGTATAATTTTTCTTTTAATTCCAATCTCCAGATTACACCATAGCACACCAATTTCTTGTCCTTTTCTAACAAGGATGATGAACGACAATGACACAAATTCAATAAATAATAAAACATGGGGAAAACCACTCAGCCTACCAATTAATGTAACTATTGTAAAACGGAAATCTAGGGATAAGGACAATGATCAATGCAGATGGATATATCATATTCATCTTTAAGTATAAGTTTATGCAAGAAAGAATCATTTAAATTAGGCGGAATGATATGGGAGAATTCTATACTTGGCTTCGTTTGTCAGTTGACTTTTTTTATCCGAAGTGCGTGTAATACACACATTTTAAGCGTGTAAGACCTTCAAAAAAGTCACTTTATATCCTTTATAACATGTATCTTCTTCTCCAATGAGTCCAACACCATTATTGATTAAAATTTTAGCTCTCTCTAGCCTTTCACTCAAATTTTCTTCCAAAAAATTCCCCCTTTTTTTTTTTTTGCCATTCTTCTTCTTACTTCTAAAGATCCTTCATTATTAGTTGATTTTTTTCTTTAATTTTTGCTACTTGTATAATTGTACTGCTGTATATATATATGCTCCATCACTTGTATAAAATTTTCTCTTCAATAATTTCCCTTTAATATAATAAGCTTTCTCCAATTTCATCAAACATCAAAGAGAAATTAAAAATCGCACTAACACCTTCAACAATGGGCAATACCATGGGAGTGAAGGGCAGAAATTGAGGTGAAAAAAGGATATGAGTCTATTTGAACAAAGAGAAAATGAAAAGAAATAGGAGGTTTTAGACTTTTAACATGTAATTTTCTATGTGAATTATTAAATGATGTGGAATTGACGTGAAATCGACGTGGAATCAATTGTAATACACGCACCCTTGAGCCATTTAAAAAGGATTTAAAATATTATATTTTAATGTATTTAAGGATTCAATTGATACAATAATAAATTAAAGGGTTCAACTAACAAATAGAATCAAGTAGAGAAGACTCTCAAAATATAATAAATAGTATACTGAACTCATAATTTTATAAGTATATAATAAATTTATTATTAAAAAAAATTATAAATTAAACTCGTAAAATTCAAATTTTGAACAGTAATCATAAGGATACCACTTTTTACCTAGATTATATCTACCTAATGAAATTAAACTCTATATTTTAAAACTTATGAAATTGATAAATTTGGTTTATACGGCGCCGCGCTAGGAATGCTAATTAGATAAATATTGTAGCACTTTCAATTAGACAAATTAAAATTCATTGTTTTTTTTCCCTTTTAGCTATACCAAAACGTGTACTAATTATTTAGGATCATGGCACGTGTACCATGTACGCGGGAGCGAAGCTTAGAAGTTTTGAACTAATAATTTTATTTAAATAGTATATTTTATATAAATAAATTTATTAAAAATGTACACTTAATAAACGTAGAACTTAATTATTAATAGTTGAAGTCATCATTATAATTATTAAAATTCATAAAGTTAAAATTCTAGTCTTGTCACTATTTTTTATCCATATTTAGTGTCTAATACATGTATAAAAACTCTGATTAAATTTAAATTGCTAATACAGAACTCATTCGAAAGATAGCACTCCTAACATGATTTTTCTCTTTATTTACAATCTTATATTGCCTAAATAAATTCTCCTTTCTGCCTAATAGTCATAACTTTCGATATGAAAGAGTTTTAATATTTGGTGTTTAACACATGCAAAATAACACACAAAGATGATCACGTTTAATATTTTGAGCTTGAAATTTTAGGTAGAACTAATGATCACAAAATTTTGTATTTTAATTTATTCCATGTTCGGTTGGAGATATTAATTTAATCCAATACTATTAGTTTTATACCAAAATTTTGGTATAACTAATCCCATATTTAATATGAGATTGATTATTCAGGTTATAATCATGATTATTAATCCTAGAATTATAATTTGACATTATTCTTATTTGAACCAAACAACCCCTAAACGACTTTCACATGAGGCACAAATTGAGGAAGTAGAACATATAGTAGTAATTCATTGCCAAATAATAATAATAACAATATTTACAATAGTTCAACAAGCAATACGTATATATATAAATATACAACTTCTACGACATATCAAGAAACAAATTACATATATAACATCTTCTTCATAGCTAAAACATATATAATTTGTAAAACAATACCACTTAGCTAGAAAACAAATATTTTGAATATGCCATAACATAACAAAAAATTTGCCTTCGCTAAAAGAGGGAAAAACTTCTTACTTGATATCTTGAAATGAGTTCCATCCTCCATGATTAGGGTTTCTTGAATATGCTATACCACATATAGTTAAGTTACTACTTCAGAGCGAGTTTTGTAGGTTCAACTGAACGTACCACCTCTGACTAGAATCATATATATACATATGGAATACTTTTTTGATCCATATTTTCAACTTATGGACTTATTTCTTGCACTGAAACCAATAACCCACCATTGAAAGAGGCAGTAAGGCCAGGAGAGAATCGAGGGGTGTGGTGATATGGTTGAGCTAATTCGACGTGAAATCTCCTTAGTAAAGAGAGAGCCACACTTTTAAGCTCAACAAGTGCCATTTCTTTACCCAAACACACCCTAAGTCCAGCTTGAAATACTGGATACTTGAATGGATTTTCTTGGACAAAAACCCCATCTTTCAACCATCTTTGAGGCTTAAACTCCAAAGCATCACAACCCCATAATTCTTCCATTCTTCCCATAGCATAAGGATGATAAGTAGCCCTTGTTCCCCTTTTCACAAAAGTCCCATCAGGTAAAAAATCATCTTCTAAACAAAACTTTGAATCAAATTGTATAGGAGGGTAGAGTCTTATACTTTCATAAACACATGCTTGTAGATAATGAAGCTCACTCATTTGTTCACAACTTGTGAGATCTTCATTCGTACCAAGAACTCGATTAGCTTCTTCTCTAATGGCTTTAGTGACTTCTGGATGGTTTCCAATCACATAAAAGAAACTTGTTAACGCGGATGCTATAGTGTCTCTACCGGCTAGTAGAAAGCTTATGATAATATCTCTCAAATAAGTTTCATCACTTATTGATCCCATGAATCTTGAAAGAAGATCCCTATGATTTGAAAAACCTAATTTTCTCTTTTGCCTTATAACTTCTTGTGCTAGAATATTGATCACTTTTATTGCTTCCCTCAACTCTTTTTCACTCCCTATGTTGAAAAATCTCTTGATTTTCCAAACTATAGGTGATGTTGTCATAGCTCTTTTAGCTGATAATTTTGATGCTAGGTCAAAGGAAAGAGCAAATTGTGAGATAGGTAGTGAAGATTCTAAACATTTAGGGTCTAATCCAAAAGAGAATCTACAAATACAATCAAATGAAAATCTTCTAAAAACATCTTGAAAATCAAGAAGTACCCCACCTTGTTTATATTCATCTAAAAGTGGAATAAGCCTTTTGTCAATCTCATTTTTCACCACTTCAAATGCATATGATCTTATAGAAACTTTTCCAAGTTCAAGACTTGACATTCTTTTTTGAAATCTCCATAAATCCCCATCAACATTAAATATTCCCCTACCAAGAAAATCACCCAAGATAGTAGAGAAAGTTTTCCCTTTTGGATAATTATCAAATCTTGTTTTGAGCATATACTCAACATTTTGAGGATTTGAAGTGATGATATTGCCAAGAACATGTATGTGTATAGTTCTTGTTGGTGATTTTTTTAGAAGATGTGTGTACCAATCACACAAATTGATGAATTGTGAAGACCAACTTGTTGTGATGTAAGCATGGCAAATTTCACAATTGCACCAAAGTTTTACCCTCACTATATAAAAGATAAGAGAAAATAGAGAAATTATGATGAAGATAAGAATAGAATAGACATGAAAAGACTTCAACCACCAAAAAACATCAAGATGATTCATATTTTGGGAAAAAAGGATGAATTTTTTTTTTTGGGATAAAGATAAAATAGATGGAAAGGATAGAATTATAGAACACAAATGGGTGATGAAGGAATAAGGAGAGATGAATTGAACCAAATTGTTTAATATTTCAATATTATAATAGAACATACGTTCACACTTACTCTCTTACTATAATAATAATGCTAAGAAAAGGACACATTATATAATACTCAGTTTATTCCATAGTTTTTCCACTAACTATACTATTAAAGATTTTTTTAAATAAGGGAATATGCAACTACTATTTTTTGAATGCGCACAACGTAAATTAATTTATTTTAATGTATTAATGGCCCTGCAAATCACGTAGTAAAGATAAATCATATGAGACAAACCTCGTGCGATAAACTCGATTGAGAAAACATATTGAAAGTTTCGAATATGAGATTATATGCTCAATGAACTCGACCATCCTTAATTTTTTTTAAAAGTAAATTTTACACAAATCTCATAATGTTAACAACTAATTACATCTTATTCCTACTCTTTTTCAAATTACAAAAATCCCTTAAAATTTAAGAATTTCGGATATATACTCAGCATCCTGATATATCACGTCCCGGTTTCGGATATATCACATCTCGATTTCAGATACATCACTCAACGTCCCGATGTATCGTGTCTCAATTTCGAATGCATCACTCAACGTAGATACATCCCTTCCCGATAGATAACCTTTGTTGATACAAGACACATATGTCCCAATACATCACTCAACGTCTCGATACATAATCTTCGCGTACGAGTAATGTATCTGAGAATAAGAGAGTAGGAATTTTTATAAAAAAATTCAAATGATAATTTTTTTAAAACAATTTAGTAAAATAAGTTATATATTTAGATAATTTTTTCGTTAAAAATAAACAAATAATTGAACCAAAACAAGCCCAAAAAGAAAAGAAGGGCATAATTATCGCATGGATTGAAAAACAAGACAGTTAGAAGACGCATCTTTTTTGAATCACGTATTGGAAGTTTTACCCCATTCAATCACGTGCTTTTATTGTTTTTCTCATTTAATTTGTTGGTAGTCCCACCTGCCTTGCGGGATCCTATTTTGTGAGACTACATCAAATATATTGTTATTATTGAAAGTTCTAGATAGTCTGACAGGCTACTTTTTTTTTTTAATAAAAAAATTCAGGTTCAATCATTGGATATGATATTATCTTTGATAGAAAATAAGTGAGACTTCACGATGCGAATTCAAATTAATTAGGACCCAAAACAAATATAAAAAGTAATGTAATTTTTTTTTCCATATAAAGGGACATATCACAAGAGGACAGATTCAGATGTTTATGAACTTTTATATAGACCACAAATTGGTATTTAATTCTGACTGGGTTCGTAACTAAAATATTTATTACTAATATTTAAGATTATATTAAAAGTTATTGAGTTCACGTAACTGGGTTTATAATTAAAATATTTATTAATATTTAAGATTATATTAAAAGTTAGGGGAACTTTCGTATATAACCACTCAAAAATAGCTTAATTATGATTCATAGCTATAGTTTGCTAATTACGATTCGTAGCTACATGTTATAGGGAAGAGACTAGCGAGCGAGATTGGGAGAGGGAGGAGAGAGGCGAGTGAGAGAGGGCAGAGAGTGGGAGAGAGGTGAATTGTATATGTATATAGGTTAGATAATTGTGTATATGTAACTAGTATACATATGTATTTGTATATCTGGCAAGCGAGATTGGTAGAAGGAGGAGAGAGGCGAGTGAGATTGGGAAAGGGAGGAGAGAGGCGAGCGAGAGAGGGCAATAATTTGTATAATTCACATCTCGTTTGTATAATTCGCGGGTATGTTTGTATAATTCTCGTGTTTTTGTATAATTGAGTAATATAAAGTCTGAAATTATACAAATATGATAAAACTCAAATTAACGAATTGATACAAACATAAACATATGAACTTTAAACAGTTATACAAATTATATTATACAAATTACATTACATAAATTATATTATACAAAATCCGAAAACTACACGTTTATACAAACTTTAAAAAGTTATACAAAAAAAGATTGAATGTATATGGTGATAAAACTAAAAAACTGAAGAAAATTATCGTCATATACAAATACAAACCATCGTATACAAATATAAATCAAACAAAGAATTGTTAGTTGCGAATTATACAAACATGACTAATTATACAAATTCGAAGTCAGCCCACGTAATTAATGGTTAATATTAATCGCGAGTGATAATTATAGCAAACTATAGCTATGATTATTAATTAAATAGTATAAATTTACTTAACTACATCATTTTCCCAAAAAGTTATTAAATCACGAAATTTCATATGTTTGCATGTTAAATTTGCCTATTATATTATCCCGCTCCTTTGAAGAAATATCATAATTTTAATCAAAGAGCGTAAATATGATACTTCTGGTTTTAAATCGTTTTGATAAATTGAAACAAAAAGCTCAAGAGGTTATTTGTTTTTCTTCTTCAAATTTACTCAATTAGTGGGAATTAGTACTTATAATTGTTAGATGTTTAAAGAAAAATAAGGATCATCAATAAAAGTGTAGCATACTTTCTCCAGTTTCAATTTATTTATCGTAATTTTTCTGAGTTCGTTTAAAAAAAAATTCTTCTTTTTACAAATTGAAACGGTGAGGATATTTATTTATTTTTTTAAAAAAAAACTCTCTAACAACTATGTGACTATTATTACTAATTAATAAGAAAAACAAAAGGAGGGAACAGGTCACATAATGAATAGTATTAAACGAACAAGATAAATAATAAGGCAGACAAAGTGGTAGTTTAATCAGAAACCTCAATATTCTTACGCTACAAAAATACTTGTGGCTGCAGATAGACTCTTTTTTTTTTTGGAAAATTAAAAGGAAACTATGGGCCTCAATGCATGTATTCCTGTTTTTAGTTAGGTTGCATATCTGTCAAAAATAATTTATGGTTAGACAATGACGGAGTCGGAAGTTTCACTAATAAAATTAATAATATAAGAATTATATTTTTAAAATGAGAGTAGGAATGGAGAAATAAAGAGGATATTATAACTAATTAAGGTTGTAATGAAATAGTAAATTCATCCTTAATTAGATGTCTCAAGTTCGAGTTCTCCCTTAATATACCAAATCACTTTTCTTAGGGAACGAGTATCGAACACCGGATAAAACATAAATGTTATAATGTGGGCTTGATATTTCTTAAAAATAGGAGTAGGTGCATGCAGAGACGAATCCAAGATTTGAAGACTTCAGGTAATCAATATTATAATAATTTAGGCATTAGCGAAACTTTCAATGGTCAAGGTGGATTTGTTCTACTGAATGATCATAGGTTCGGATTCCTTATCTAGCAATTCTAATGTTATAAATAAGCTCCCTTTAAATTTAAAATTTAAAATAAAAATAATAAAATGTGATTCTAGCTAGGCTCAAACCGATGTCACGTGGGCAGATGAACATGTGAGTACCAGCTATACCAAGTGTTATCTTATGCTTTTTATGTGGACACTATTTATTATATTTAGTTTCTGCTAGTTTCTCAAGATATTTATACATATATATACATAATTTTTTTTGGAGTTAACGAGCGCACTTGCGCGTGTGAGTCCGCCTCCGGGTGCATGGACTTAACTTTAAAGAAAAAAAGAAGTTGTACTTCCATCGAGAAAGAGTATTGTTACTTTCTTCACTATTTCCCATAAAGAAATAATTTTTTAAAGTTTATTTTTATTTGTTTACAATGAATTTTGGCTTTTTAAGTAAATAAATAAATAAAATGAATATTTTATTATAATATTCATGATAATTAGCATTTCAAAGAAAATTTGGAAAATGATTTGAAAAATTAATGGTAAATGTCATAACTAAAATAGATTTTTTCTATTATGTTTTTTCATATGCTAAAATGGATCGAATAAATAAAAATAAATAAAGAGAGTACTATTTTCATCCAAAATTAAGACTAGTTATTTTAGTTTAGAAAAATCCTCCGCTCGACTAACACATATTAATGCATTATGAGGAAGTTAATCATCAGAAGGTAAAACATGGGGAAACAATATTTTTTTCTTAATTTATGCTAAAAGTGATAAGTAAAAATAAATAAATAAATAGTTCTTTTTCTTTCTTTTAAAGTTGGGGGTAGAAAATAAAAAGAAAAAGAAAATTATAAGGTACAAAATCGAACAATCACTAATAAAAGTGAAAATTAGTATAATTAATAAATTACTAAGCAGTTAAGTTTCCGAATCAAATTATAATTTATGATCGCATAGCAATAATAGTTGGTGGGCGTGATTTCTCTTCTCTATTTTTTTAAATAGTAAAGACTATTAAATAACTATGACTTATATCATCGATCATAAAAAATTCTAATAAAATGAATCACGAATTCCCTTAATATTTCCACAACCTAGTTATTCAAGGTGAATACTCTCTTGTATAACTAAAACTTTAGTTGTCAAATTATATGGTAAAAAATCATGTTCTTTTAATATCCATATATATATTGATGTATTTTTATATTATAAGCAAAAAATAAATATATAAACTAAGAATATACTAGTGGACTAATCAACTAGCTCCCTTTATGCTTGAACCCAACCTATGATAACTTTTTCCAATACATATATTGGCATCATGAAGGGGACATGCCAAAGCAAAAACACTAAATTAATAAAGAAGATAAAATAAAAACTTTATAAGGTGCAAGAGCATTTGGACTATATTTTAAAAAAATAAAAATAAAGGAGAACCACACATGTGGAACTAGCTAGTTCATTGAAACAAGACATGAACTAACTATAAACTAAGAACAAAAAGGCCAACAAATTGTGTTTATTCCATAATTAAAATAACCAAATTGCAAATGTTATTAATTAGATTCCTCTTTCAAATTCTATGATTATGCTACTTGGTAGTATAACATGACATAAAGTTGGGTGCCCACAAAATTTAGCAAATTGGACTATTACAATTTCCAATTTGAACAATAAATTAATTTGTCATTAATGACATTATAATGTATTCGATTTACTTTTAATTGTCATGTTTTGTTTCAGTATAGTCAATTTAACTAATCTTTGAAACTAAATTGAACTAGATTAATTCAGTGTTTTTATTTTAAAATCTACATAATAAACTATTATACAAAAAAACTATAAATTATAATTATTTTTCATATTAATATAATGAAAAAAATACATCTTAAAATATTGATCAGAAATAAGAATTATTCATAAAGTTCATTTGAATCTCTAAAAAGAAAATGTGACAAAGTGAAACTAAACGAAGGAAGCGAATAATATTAATGTGCAATTATTATAAGTAACTAATAATACAACTCCCCAATAATGCACAAAAGAATAATAACAACCAAATCTAATGACCAACAACTCCTATAAATATAACATTTTTGCTTATTATCATCATGTCACTACATTTAGAGATGCTGTATGGGTGTAATTATATAAAAGGCCAAGTTTTCTTATCCCACAATTTAATTTAATTATTATTACAGATAAACAAATATATAGGATTTTGGAATAAAAACTTAAAAGATGAATATCATTTTTGGCCAAGATCTATCAAGTCAAATTATTTTACTTATGAATAGAGTTAAATAATAAAATGGGCCTCTCTTTTATAGTTTAAACTTTTAGATAAGATGATCACGCATTTCAACATGATATCAGAGTATGTAAAGGTTCTATGAAAAAGAATTAGGTCCGCACGTGAGGGCATATTATAAATATAATTAGATAATAAAAATGGGTTCTCTCTAACAACTTAAATTTTTAGCTTTGTTAAATTACATATAAATATTCTTGAAATAATATTTTTCTTTCCTTACATATAAAATACTAAAAATAGATTAACATATTCACTTATTTCTTAAAAACCCATTTCCGTTCATACCAATCATGTCCTTAATATTATCTTAGCTTCGTTATAAACCAACGAAGTTCTAAATGAATTTTTGTTTCTCTAATTTTATTACAACTATTTAGGTGAACTACAACAAATGAGACATCTAATGACAACATTAGATTTATTGTCGCAAAAATATTTAGCAATAATTAAGTTAATAATATTACATTTAGAGTCGCTGAAGTTTTTACCAATATTTTATATAGAGTGTTAATTATAAATATTTATACTAAATTATTGCCACGAAATACAATATAACAATAATTATTTGAATCTCAAAATCTGAAAAGTGACACAGGATGTAGTTTGTTTGAACAACAATAATTAGACAAATAAGCTGGCTATAATAATACAAATATGATATGTCTCAACAAAGAAACAAGTACTAAAAAAATACAAGATTCACTCTACATATTATGTTTATGATCACCTAATTAGTAGTAACACTTTCCAATCAAAAAAATATGATAAAACTTTTTTCCACCTCAAAAAATAATTATTGCTCATATCTAAACCAAGCATAGTTGTTTGTTTTTTTCTTCTCATTTTTACTTCTTCTTTTTTTTGGAAGCAATTTGATCTAAATGACAGGTATGTTAGGTGCCCATATGACAACAAACATTTAGCTGTACTAAATACAAAAAAAAGGGATAAAAACAGGTGAAGAAAATGGCATCCACAGAATATTATTATTGAAACAAAAATATTTATAAGATCACTGCGGAGCGACTACCTCAATTAAAAAGTTAAGTATCGATAAAGAGAATATAATTGAAACAAAAATATTTTAAAGGCAATATTACCTATTGTATGGTATATAGTAGAAAAAAAATATCTAATATAATTGATTATATTTCGTAATTATATTTCATAGAAATATTTTTAAATAACTATAAAATATAGAAATATTTTTATAGTATTGTTATAGTGTATATCAAATATACATTTGATACACATATCTCTAAATTGTAGCATTTTAAAAAGAAATTCTTAATATGAAATGATAATAATTGATGCAAATTCTTGCATGTTTTAGTTTTACATGCTGAAAACAGCTAGTAAAAGTCAAGTATTGTCACATCACACAAAAAAAAAATGTTGGCCACTAACACCTGTCACAATATGTGTGGCACCAAGTGATTTATTATTTATGTGACTTATCACAATAATTCCCCTAAATTGAATCAAAATGATCATTAGCAAAATTGTCTGCCATAATCAAGATTAATTCAATCAATATAAAATAAATATCATGATGTTTTAATTAGAGCACTAGCTAGCTATATATGACCCCCCACTTACATCATAATAATGCACCATTAAATTAAATTCTTCATGTTGTTAGATTTGAAAATTGATGCAACAACAATAGTTTCATTTGTACTAATAATATTTCACTCAAAATGACAGGAAGACAACATTAAAAGTGATACATTGCTTGATGGTGCACAATCTTTTCCCTCATATCATAACTCACTTTTCAGCTGGAGCGCACTCACAATAGCTTTTTGCTTGACGATAATTAATTTTGAACTCAGCATCAGAGCTTACACACGTGATTATACTCCAATACTATTACGTAATTTTTATAAATTGTTATTATGTAGTTTTTACGTATTATAGTATAGACTTAATTTTTTGGCTCATAAGTAAGTCCTCTTATACAAGAGAAGGGCATTTTCATCCTCTCCTATAACACAAAAAAAGTACATTGTTGAGCTCTAATAATAAAAGACACTCCAGCCGCTCCTTCCTATTATTTCTTTCTTTAACAAAACCTTTTTCATTCAGTATCCCAATAAACGAAAAATGATTTCTGGTAATTTGTACAAGATATATTTATATATCCACTCACTACTTTGTCGATTTAGAAATTGATCGATCATAATTTACTTGCATTTAACCTTTTTTTACCAATTCAACTACAAACGCATTGCAAAACTAATTAATTAAAAATAAACCGAGTTACATTAATAGAAACCGACTGAGTAAACACCATAATTTTCTAGATGTTAACAATCAAACGAACTGATTTTTCATTTTTGCCCTTCATATAGATTGATCTTTAATTTTTTTAATTAGCAATATATAATATATATAATATGATATATTTGAAGATAAATATAAAATATGAAAAAGAAAATACATTAATCTATAATTATTAGCCAAGAGTAGTGGTGGCAAATGGGCGGGTTGGATCAAATTTGGGTGGGTTGAAAATGGGTCAACATAAAATGGGTAATAATTCAACCCGTCCATATTTGATATGGATAAAAATGGATTGGGTAAGAAATGGGTTGGGTAAAATACTAGTTTACCCATATTTTCATGAGTAAATAGTACTCTACTTAAAAATTCAACATGAAGAAAATATTTTAGTCTTTTTTTAGATGAAAAATGTTGAAAATGCTTCATTTAGTTTTATTGTATCAAAAAAGTCAAAAAAAATAAAAATCCTATAACTTTTCAATATAAAATAAAATAATGTAATAACAAGGGGAAACTATTTTTAATTTCAAAGTAAATGACTATTTGCATTTTAGGACTAAAACATGCTTACTGCACTTTAAGCAATGTCAATACTAATTCATGATTTGCTTATTTTACACTATTATTTATTATCCAATATAAATTTAAACAAATAAAAAAATATAATTATAAGTAACAAAAGAAATGTACATATAAAATATATATTTTTGGAGGGACAAAGACCTCACCTTTTCAATTATAGTGAAAAGTAATTAGTTCTATAGAAGAACATAAAAAATAAGAGAAAATACAATATTTTTAGTGATATCATGAATTTATAGTGAATAAAAGTTAGAAGCTTAACCCATTTGACTAATCCATACTTTACCCATATTTTTATGGGTTGAATATGGGTATCAACCCATATTTTACCCATGCAAAAAATCACTTTCCCAATCCATTAAAATATGGGCGGATTGGGCGGGTTACCAAAATATGAGCTCATTTTGCCGGCACTAGCCAGGAGCATGGCTATATCCACATGCATATGTGGGCTATAAACTAAATAATGGTATTGGGCCTAAAGGCCCAAAACATATTCCACTCAAACAAGATTCGGAAAATTACGGCCCAATGCTTTCGGCCATCTTATTTACAAAAAGTATGTACGTGGTATATAAATAGTGTATATTTTATGCTAAAAAAAAGTAGATGTTTATAGAGAAACAAGTAGTAGCATTTTTAGTACCACAAAATAATTCCTCCATTTCAATTAATGTGACATACATTGAATAAGACACAAAATTTAAATACGTGGACATAAATATGTAATAATTTTTGTATGGTTATATGAGTATTCCCTCCGTTTCTATTTATATGTCACCATTTTAGGTTTCACCTCTGTAAGAAACTAGGTAAGTTTACCGTACCTTATTTAGTGTTCTCTTAAAGTCAAGTTTTCATTGTGAATAATTTATTTAATTTTTCTATGTTGGTCAAATTTATTCTTTCAAGACTAATAACTCTCAAGAATAAAATGGCAAGGATAGTGTCATTTATGCATTAATTTAGTAAGGACGACATATAAATAGAAACGGAGGGTGTAATTATTTTTGGAACTTGTGCTCTTTAATACTCCCTCCGTCCACTATTAATTGTCATAGTTTCCTTTTTTAGAGTCAAACGATAAGAACTTTAACCAACATTTTACGGTGTATTTTTTCATCATATTGATATACAAAAAATTGCAATTTATAGTACTTTTCGTATAGTTTTTGAATATCTAATTATTATTTTTTGTTTAAATTATCAAATTAATGTTATCTAATTTAACTTTGAAAATTAGTCAAATTGACTTTCGAAAAGTGTCACCTGACAATTAAAAGTGGACGAAGGTATTTAACAATATTTCCGTGCTAAACTTGTCATTAAGAAAAATGAGAAGTTTAAGTTAAATCATTTTATAATTTAGCAAGCTATCATTCTTTTCTGAGAAACTAAAAAAAAATGTTGCCATTTATATTGAGGACACATGCACCAATAATATAACCGATAAAAACAAAACTCCGGGAAAAGGGCAAAAAAAGAAAGAAATAGAGGCCTGTCCATAATGTTCATGCCATTGCACCTAGTAAAATTTCTTGTAAAATCAACAAAAAAGAAGAAGAAGGAAATTAAATTACAAAGAGAGCTCATGCACATATGAAGTGAACTTCAAGATAACCAAACCAATATATACACATAATACATGTATATATTATGTATATCGACTAGCAGATGTAGATATTTTAATTCTGATCGAGCGATCAAATATGTAACTGCCCTTTTTTCTAGAGATTCTTGTAAGGAGTAATTTTGATAACTAAACCAGGGAAAACATCATCAGGATCATGAATATGTGGATTTTCTTCAACAATAAAAGGATCATTACATTTTTCACTTATTGTATGTAATGTTTCTCCTTCTTTCACTACATATATTTCATCACATGCCATCTTCTTATAATTCCCTTGCATTTGCACTATGAATTCATTATGATCACTCTCACTTGATTCACAACAACTCAACACCAACATAATTGCCAAGAACAATGCACAATACCATGAAATCGTTTCCGCTAAAACCGTCGATGAATGAACACTAGACATTATATGGAAATGTTGTTAAAAATGTTGTAATTTTGGAGGATATTTGTAGGGGTATTTTGTAAGAGGATTAGGAAGAAGGGGTGTGTGTGTGTGTGTTTGTTTAAATGGAATTGAAGTAGTTGTAGGTGGAGTGGGTAATGTGAAATTGTTGGGAGTTGAAAGGGTTCATTCAAGGGGTGTGGGAGGGTAGGTAAATGTCAGGGGGGATCAAGAATTATGTATGAGATAAGAGGGAAAATTTATATGTTTGTTCAACTGCTTTTTTTTTCTTCCAAATACTCGTTATGTTTCAATTTATATGATCACACTATTTGACTTGATACTAAGTTTAAGAAGAAAAAAATGAAGACATTTGGAACTTGTGGTCTAGAACATTTCTTGATTATTTATATGATTGTAAATCATTTTATCAAAGATAAAAAAATAAAATAAAATGTCCAATTATGTAAATAAAATATTCTTTTTTAGACGAATTAAAAAAAAAAGAAGTGTCACATAAAAGATATGTAGGATAATGGTACTATACATATTTTTTTGATTTTCCACTCGATATTTGATACCTACATTGAAGTCTGACTAAATTCAGATTCGCGTCGGAAAATTTCATAGGAAATATATCGTGTTCCCTAACAAATACGACTACATATCCAAGAAGACTCAAACTCAAACTTCCAATTAAGGATGAAAGAGTAATTATAATTATCGCTCCATTACTACCCTTGTTGGTAATGGTACTATACATTCCAATTATTTGTCAAACCAAACAAAGTGAAGTGAAAAAGTTGTCTTTATTATTTTTGGTGGTGCAAGTTAATTTTAACAAAGTCAATCAAAAATCAACAACACCATTTATAGTTTTGACTTTGTTTTCTTTCTACGTTTACTCCTTTTTCTTTTTCTTTTTTGTCGTTGAGAGTAATAAATAACCTCGTTCTTGATTAAGAGGGTCTAGCATTAGAGGAGAAGTCGAGAGAGATCGATAGAAAATTACATTGTATATTTAATAAGATTAATAAGTTATTTTTTTATATTTATATAGTACATATTGAATTTCTTTCGTAAAAATCTCGTCTCCATCACTATTTTTCAAAGATAAAAATCTTGACGTTTTGAAATTTTTGATGTTTTATACATCTTTTACTACTCTCTTGTAACTTTTGAAATTTTGACATGTCTATTCTATAATATTACCTGGACAATTTTTTTATGTTCCATTGCTGTAAAAAACTTTATTATAACTCCAAACAATTGATAGTAGTACTAGACATTTCAATTTAGTCTAACAAACTTTGATAGCTAAATAAGAAGACTAATTACTTTACTAATCAATTATGAAAAGTTTATATACATATATAACGATAATATAAAGAAATATTACTTATTAAATCTTCCAAAAAAAAATTACAAAAAGTTGTATGATGTGGTAGGTCAACAAGTCCCTTTCTCAATGAATCTTTTGACGTTTGCCACTACTTAATTGACCTTTTTTTAAAGATGTGCATTGGAATTTTTTTTAATTATCTCGTATTCACAATTTATTGATCTGATTCAATTAATTCACGTTATTCATCAAATAGAAGTTCTTTTTTTTCTTTCTAAAACTCTCTTCATTCTCTAAGCTCAAATATGAAATTTAAGTTGTAAAAAAAGGTGAAAATAAGGATCGTGTGAAACTTTGAACCGGACTTTTTTTTCTATTAATATTATACAAAAACTACTGCACTAAGTTTCTTAATTTACTAACAAGGATTGTCAGGTAGGGGTAAGTACTATTCGTCTATGTCATTCTTAACGAGAGATTTTGAGTACTATTCGTCTATGTCATTCTTAACGAGAGATTTTGAGTTCAAACCCTGAAATGAAGAAGTAATTGTTACAGAAGTGTACTCTAAATGTGGACTTCATGATGTGAATCCAAATTTGACTAAGCCCCTATATAAATATCAAACACAAAGTGTAGGATTTTAAAGAATCTTGATTTTCTTAAAAAGATTATTAACATTTGTTGTTCATCTATCAATTTTAAACAACTCGTATATCTCTTTGTTATATTTTGACGAAGAAAGAATAGTACTTTTATCATAAAGTTAAGACATTACTTTCTTGAAAATGCAATTAAGGTATAGATATGTTAATTTTTTCCTAATTAAGATATTTTTTTAGTCTTTCATGCATAATCCTTTTCTTTAGGTACGATTTCAACTTACAACATGATACCTAAAAGCATATGTGGAAATTTAATTAAAAAATATAATTCTGAAAAAAAACATTATAGTTAATTAGTATATATATTTTATCGTAACTAAAATAATACATTCACTTTCCATATAAAAATCGAAGTTATATAAATGACTCAAGACGAGCACGACCGTCATAACTAAAATTACACATCCGCTTCCATATAAAGAAGTTATATAAGTGATTCTTCTCCTTGGTCTATAACTCAATATAGTCCATATGTTAGAGCCTAGAGGGCTTACATATTTTACAGTCAAATGTTGTTTTGTGTGGCATTGATTAAAAACTTTAATTAAAAGTAGTGAATACTTTTTTTCTTTTTTTTGTTCCTTCCTTAATAATACTCAAGTAGTTACACGCTCAAAAAAAATAAAATCAAGAGTGATTCCTCGCCTATCCTGTCATGATCAAACTGAAACGCTTGAGTATAGATTTTCGATGCTCATATAAACGGTTGAGGTCAGATGGACGGTCCATAGATCTAAAAAAAATCAGATCTAATCATATATCGTTTATCCACACCCCAAAAACAAAACACTCTTTTGAAATGTAAAATATATCTCTTCTCACTATCTTTTGTGAGTTAAACACCATGCATTATTCTTTTTAATTTCTTTTACCTATCCCAACCCCCAAGAATGGACTTATTTCCCATCACAAAAGTCTATATTAGGCAATGGAAGGATGGCGGAAGAGGAAAGACGAGACGAAAGCAATAGTTCAACATCTTATATATTTTACTAGATTCATTTTCGTATGATAGTCATCCCTTTCTAGAACTTTTACCCATATCTTACCATTTCTTCGGAATTGTCCGCTCATAGTATGATGGAAGTGTCCAAAAATCAAGGGCACAACAGATGCGTGAAAGTTGCCGTTGAGCCCTTATAGTGAATGACCAATGCAAGATCATAAAGGCAAAGTCTTTTGCTTTCATCATCAACATAAACATCACTACATCAAAAAATGATCTTTAGAGGCAATAGCTTAATTGTCGCTAAATATATTTGTATTAGAGACAATGGCACTATTTGTAAATGTACCTAAAACTTATAGTGACATTAGATCCAATGATAATTAACTAATGTCGATAAAGGCTTTAGCACTCTTTATCAATATGATCAAACTTCAGTACACACAGGGTTTAAATGATTGTCATCAGAAATTATGAGAAAATGTATTTCTCAATTTCAAGAATAAGTTTTCTATGATACAATGAAAGCATTCATGGTTGCATCAACATTTTCTTGATATAATTCAGAACTTCATCCACATCAACTGTCCATGCAACTGAAACTGGAGAAAACTCTGTCCACGGATTGCTCGTATTCCATCTACATTACAAGATTTATCCTTAACAATCCGAAGAAATGAAATCAGACTACTCTAAGATTTGCACGAAATGATCAGTTTACGATATGCTTACTTCTTTAGCCCATGATCCAAGAGCGTATGCCCAACGCAAATGCCCTGTGTCTCAACCCTCACAACGCCTTTTTTGTACGTGAAGAGGTCAGGTCGAACTAGTGCCACAAAAGTGACAGGATCATGAGGAAAAACTCCTGAAAACAAAAGTCGTGAGCTTAGAAATGCTATAGCGTTAACGAGGTAAGGAAGGTTAAGAACATATTTCGCGTATAAAAACAATGTAAGAACAGCAGAAGAATACCATATACGCCTTCTGACTTTACATGAAAATCGCGATAAAATTTGCACATATTGCACAAAAGTTTAGCATGTTTTCCTTCAGATTGTCTTAGTTCATCAAGGTCAGCATCTAAGACGAGTAACAAAGAAAAATATCAAGTCTGAACTACTACATGTATACGTAAAAGAGGGGAAAATCGAAAAGTTTTGAAAAATTCGATCTAATAAGCACCTGTCATTTTAACTTGTGTGGTAATGTTGATGCCAACAACATCAATATTTGCTCCTGAGGTGAATACAATGTCTGCAGCCTCTGGATCTCCATATATCTGCATCATCGAAAACTTCCTAAATGAGATAATCAAATCATACAGAGAGTATACGTAGACCTTATCCTTACTTCAAAGGTAAAGAGGATGTTTCCAATAGACCCTCGACTCAAGGAAAGCTGAAAATGTTATAAGGAAAAAACAATCATTTTGGAATAGTCCTCCGCGGAGATATGAGAGGCTAAACAACCATTAAAACATATATGTATACATGCACATTGTCGATGTCAAGTGAATCAATATACTGATTTCTATGAAATCGAACCCAAAGGGAAAGAAGATCACACACATTTGCTTCTGCAGCAGGATTAGCATTTCCCAAAGCAAAGAAAGAACCGCCAAGTATTACCACTCTCTTCACCTTACTTGCAAAGTTTGAGTCTCGTTTAACAGCCTAAACTCGAAACATAACAATGAAAAATGTTACGAATTCAAGTAATAAGAACTTGAAAAATAAGAAAATTTTGATATTACAACTTACCAAAGCTAGATTTGTCAATGGTCCGAGTGCAAGTATAGATACTTCACCAGGATATTCGGATACTTTATCCACCAGAAATTCAGATGCAGATTTCTCGATTTTGTTAGAATTTGGAGAAGGTAAGAATAAGTTGCCTAATCCATCTGAACCATGAACAAAGTCTGCAACATGTGGCTCCCCTCTCTACATAACAATATCTACGTCAAGTGATAGAACAGACGAGAAAAATATGATTGCATATGTTTCGAGTACTTATGATAATATATTTCTCCAGGATGTAAACTTAGGAGCTACGAATAATTACCTTCAAAGTTGCAAGGCTACCTTCTGCCACCGGGATATCTGGATATCCTGCAGTCTCACACTGAATGATTGATCAAGATTTTGTTCTAGAAAACATCGAAATGATGAAATTCTGGATAAATGAAACATTACATACCAAAATTAATGCATTTCGCGTAGCAACTTTTGTAGTAGCATTTCCAAATATGGTTGTTAAGCCTAATATCTCAACTTCTGGTGTCTGGAATGCCATTAATATCGCCATGCTATCATCTAGATATCAACAAAACTCAATCAGATCGATGAGAACACGTGAAACAGGACTGTAATCGGCCAAAGAAACAGCTACACAACCCAACCAGATCAAAATTTATCGCGAAAATGACAGAAGTTTCACATTTCTTCTTTCGGGAAAAACCTTGAATCGAACATAATCAAAGTTAACAAGAACTTCTCCTAAAACTGTTGCCACACAATTACAGAAATCTGTTGTCTCAACCAATTTTGGCAATTTGCAAATCATATCTCTTTACATATAAATTACCAAATGTTTTATACTAAAATCGACTATATGGAATTCTTCGAATTTAAGAAGGATCAGTAAAGATCAAAACATAAATAACGGAAATAAACGATTGTTCTTGCAGTATTAACTTTTTCAATCATCTCTTTAGAAAAATGCAGACACTGTTGAGAATATAATTAATTAATAAAAGTGTGCTCTCTCTAACACTTTAACATGATATCAGAGCAGACAAAGGTCTCAGGATCGAATCTCAAAACTCAAAGAAATCCAGAAGATATGAACTGACCATCTCTGTATCATAAACAAGCTATACATATATTTATGTTGCACGAACTCTTTAAAAATATTGACAAATATATATGTCGGATCCTCCAAAAGCTATGTATTACGAGAAAATAGAATCACACTAGCAAGGTAACAAAAAGTTGCTCAGAAATGGTAAAGAACACAACTTTAAACAGAGGAAAATCTTACCAATGCCAGGATCAGTATCTATGATGATTTTTTCGCGGTTTTTCGCCTCCAATCCATCAGCCAAACTACCAGAAATCGACATCTTTGTCTTGTTGAATACTCCACAGATTACAAAAGAAAAATTGAAATTAGTATAAGAAAAATGAAGGAACTTTGAAAAATGAGTATTATTCCAAACAATATAAGACAGCTCTCACTATTAGCTGAATATTTATTACTCTATTCTCCCTCCCACCAATCAGTGGTTGGCACAATTAATATTTTCACTAAGCGGTTCAAAATATGAAATAATAAATACACAAATAAATTGAGAGATTCAAAACTTATTATATATATATATAATTGGAATCATATATAAATAGTGTATACTTTTTTATTGTAGCAGGTTCAGATGAACCCCTCGATTCAATTGTTCTCTCCTTTGTATCGTCGATTTAAACGTGCTGATGGGTATTGTCTATGTGCATTACAAAAATATACTAGTAGTAATATTGGTATTATATGGATATGTTTAATCTATTCCATATTAAGTTAATTTTTGACGTTTTTTTCATTGTTCAAAGTTTAATATGGATATTATATTTTTCCATATTAGACATACATTTATTTGGGGGAAAATTGAAATCTGAAATTTCTTCTAAAAGTTAATCATTTTCAAAATCTGATTCAATATTTATGATCAAATAATAATTAAGTATCCTAATTTTATTCAGTTATGATTATGTTGTATTCCCAAGACAATAATGGATTAGATCCTTATCATCTAATCATATAAATATAATTTTAAAAAATATTTTTTACTCCTTCCGTCCCATTTTATATGATGTACTTTGATTTGGCACAAACTTTAAGAAAAATGGAAAGACTTTTAAAACTTGTGGTCCAAAATGAATGATAGAAATTTGTGTGGTTATAAATCATTTCATTTAGGGTAAAAAAGACATTTTATAGGCAAATTGTTACTTAAAATAGAAATGTGTCATTCTTTTTGGGACTGACTAAAAAGGAAAGTAAGTTATATAAATTGGGACAGAGGGAGTACTTAATAGTAATATGTAATTAAGTTTTCAACGAAGTAATGTCGATTGACACATGTAACAAAAGAGTGTATCGAAAACTTGTGGATCATAGATAAGTAAAAATAATTTATTTTATGTATATACCCCTTTATGTAATTATACATGTAACAAAGGAGTGTATCGAAAACTTGCGGATCATAGATAAGTAAAAATAATTTATTTTATGTATATACCCCTTTATGTAATTATAATTCAATTGAGTGAAACTATTAGAAGTGGGTGGAAAAAAAACTATTAGAAGTGTGGAAACCAGATATTATTAAATTATTTGTTAAATAGAAATTAATAAGAAAAATATTTCAAAAAAACAAAGAAAAAAGTTGTCAAGATTTTTTTGTTTTTTTAGAGTAAAGAGATCACTTTGGAATGAAGAATTAACCAACTTTCAAAGTTCTCATTATGTAAATTAATGTAATTTTCTCCTTAAAAGAATCTCAACAACATGCTATTTATAAATCAACAACTATTCATTTATCAATTAAAAAGTATTTCATTCGTTTCTTTTTAATTGTCATGATATAATTGGATATAATCCTTAAGAAAAAATTAGTAGTAATAAGGAGTGTTGTTTGACCAATATATCTGTTATTAATTCTTTAGTATTTATCTATATTTGTGCCTCTTAATTCTAGAATAATTAATGTTAAAGGCAATGGTGAAAAAAATAATTAATCCTCTCTTAACTGTTTAAATTGACAATTATTTTGAAATACGTATTTTTAATATACATGACAACCAAAAAGAAATAATAGAAGTAAATTTAATATGAGAAGTGATAAGATGAGTGAAAAAAGGTAGCAAAAAATATCTAACTTATAATCAAGTTGATATATATATATATTATTACTAATCCTAATAAGCTTAAGGAAAAAGCTAAGGAAAATAGATTATAACTTATATTAGCAAGCACATAAAGGCACATAGACTTTTATCTAAAGGCTAGGAAAAATTATTTTAAATTTATCCACTCACAATTACACCTATCACGTGAACACACGTGAAATATGCCATTTGTTCTCATCAAGAAAAAATATTTTATTTTTTAATTTTAAGAATAAAGCTCAAAATTGCTCTTGTTATATTTTCTTTTTCTTTTACAGTTGAACATTATTTATAATAAATTGACATTGCTCTGAATCTGATGCTCCAAAAGGTATTGTTTTCTTGTTTTTTAAAATAAAAATTAGTGCTTGTTTATAAAGTTTAATTAACTATAAATGATAAAATATTGTATTATATAACCATGTCCACTCTTTCTTTTTTTGGCAAAAACTTATTTTCAAATAAAATATCGAGAAACTTTGTGAATATTAACAAAACAATAAAAATGTTTTGAGACTTGAAAAAACAATTTCTTTGTAGCTTTAGCGAGTAAAATTCACAAATAACCCTTGTTTTAGCCTTTTGTAATTGAAAAATAGACACTGAGAGCTTGAAAAACTCTACGAGTGATAAGTGAAACTCCGAAATATTATTTGACTATCTTTCAAAGATAAGTTGAAAAAATGACCGCGGAGTCTCAATCCGGTTAATAGGCCAACCATTAGTCCAGGCCGCTTAGTATGTAATGAACAAGGCCCAGTCCACTGTAGTCTAGTTTTGGGCTAGCTATGGGCCGTCATTAACGGGCTCGTCTGTGAGAATTCATGGGCCTAACTAACCCACTTGCCACATTTATTGTTGGAAAAATGAGATTTTTTGTAATTAATTTAAATGGTAGATATTTTTAGAAAAAAATGTGTTCTCTCTCTTAACATCCAGATATATCACTCCATCTCTATCACATACATTACAACTTTGTTTGTGTATAATGTATCTGGTATAAATATTATTACTGATACATAAACTCCAATTATTTCAAACCTAATTTATAACTATGTATCGTTTGCTATGTATCGGGTGAAGAAGCAATATATCCACAAGTTAAAAACGCCCAAATTATTATGGTTTCTATAATTCATACAACCATCCATCAAATAATTTGGAAATGTATATTTTATACTCCTATATATAATACATAATTGGTATATTTTTTAGGAAAAACTTCAGAATATAGCAAACATCAGTATATATTTAAGATAAATAGCTACTGTTTACTTTTATTTTATTTTATGGATACAATTAAATGTTAAATAGCAAAAATAATTATATACAAATAAAAATCAGTTTTTTTAATATGTATATAAATAAGTATTAAATGACAAAATTATCATCACACGCCTAATCAATTTTAGTTAGGCACGTTTTACGGTGATGTTCCCATATTTATCGATCCTCATCACTTTTCATTACTCTCTCTCTCAAATATCACAGAATTATTTTTTCCTTTTTTTCCCAAGTCCTTGAAATTCACGATTCATTTTAGGAGTGATTTTTATGATTCTTTTTTATTAGGACTCTTGTAATTGCGTTTTCTTTTTCTTTTTTATGACTATTATATTTGTATACATCTATATTTTCCTTCTATTTTCATAGGGTTTTATCTGAAAATTTTATTTTCTCCATTACAATGGCGGAAATTAGTATTGCGAGGAGGGTTATAAAATGTATTCATTTATTTGACGAATTTTTGGATGAACTATCTTCTTTC
>JAJOOO010022031.1:0-27813 GCA_029582685.1 Solanum piurae
CAATTAGAAAAAAAATATTGAACTTCCGTAATTAGTACAAATTTTTAGTCAATCAATTATATTGAAATAGCAAAATTAACATTCATATTCTAGTTACTGCCATTTTCATTGAGTTAATTAATCATGACTTAATTTCAATATTATTTAACAATAATTTTATTGAAGAAATTATGTTTATGATGTATCCTAATTGTACCATTATTTATTTAGCCGTTACACAATTTTTTAATTATTATATTTATGATGTATCTTAATTGTACTATTTAGCCGTTACAATTTTTTAATTATAGGAGTTAAATTTCTTTTTCTTATATCATGAATACATTTTAAATTTGTAATTAAAAATAAGATAAAAGCTCAAAAAATTGACAAAATAGATAAATACTAATAGAGGCCATTAGGAGGTGCCATTTCATATTTGGCTTTATATATATATATAGATTGTTAATATATGTTTTATTTTTTACAGAAAAATATGTATTTTTAGATACGTAGCCCATAGTCATTTAGAACTTGTATACTAATCGACATCGTTATATATAACTTATAACTAATGCCGTGTTCAAAACAGTCGCATTGAATTTCATTGTTAAAAAATTATACTTTATTCTATTTCGTTGGTTAAAAAATTATATTCTATAGTATTTCAATGGGGAATAAAATATAAATGAGAACAAATATTCTGTGTGTTGAAAATAAAATAGTATCAGTCGGAGCAGTCATACTCAAGTTGTTCTTGAAGACCTTACGAACATATCCCTTTGTAACTCCATTTTTTTTTCCTTTTGTGGATTCGAACTGTACTAGTAATCAATACCCATAAATCAATTTGCTCAATTTGATCGGATCTAGGGTTCTAGTTTTGTAAAGGAGTGTGTATGTGATTTTGTGGTAAATGAACAAGCATTTCATATAGTTGTAGAGAGAGAGAGAGAGAGAGGATGAAGGAGTTGTTTGGGGGTCCAGGGAAAGTGAGTGGGTTGGTATTGAGAATGGGTCAGTGTTTATTTGCTGCTGCTTCTATGGTTGTAATGGCTTCTTCTCATGGTTTCGCCACTTGTACTGCTTTCTGGTATTATCTCCCTCTCTTTCTCTTACTATTTGGATAAAATGAACTGATTTGTGATGGGTTTATTGGAGGGGCGGAGATAGGTAGGACTAAGGAGGTTCATCCTCGGAAAATTACACTGTTTATATATGATTAAATTGTTTCTTTTTAAAATGTATGTATAGTTATCGGCTTCATAGTATATTTACTTGTTTCAAATAGCGAAATCCTAGCTCCGACACTACCCTCTCCAGACTGCAGTTTTGGGAATACACTGGGTATGCTGTTGTTGTTGATGATAAAATGAACTGGAATAGATTGAAGTGGGTGTGGAAATGCACACATAAACACATACATATATATGGGGCTATGTTTATATATTGAAGTGGGTGTGGTAATGCACACAAACACATACAAATATATGGGACTATATTTATGGATGCTTTTTTTTTGTTGTTGTTGAGAGTTTTAGTGTTTAATTTGTGAAAGCGATGTTTACAGTTCCAGTTTTTGTGCTGCATTAAACATTTTGTTATTGGTTACCTTTCTTTGGATGGGTGAAGGGGGCTCAGACATAGCAAAGCGTCATTCAATCAATCTGAGCTAAAGATTACATTACTTTGGTAAACGTTGGTGCTAATGCCAAATTAGTTTGTAGATTTAGGGTGTAGTTGGTATGAAGGAATGTTTTCCTAGGAAAAAAGAATTCTTGATAAGTGGCATTCTTACTTATTTTCTAGTGTTTGTTAAGTAAATAGAAAATATTGTACCAAGAGCTTGGTGGGGTAGTGGGAGAGGAAGGGTTGGGGTGAGTTCAGGGTGTTGTAAGGTGGGGAGGAGGAGAGGGGGTGTGGGTGGAGATAATAAGCAGATGCCCCTTCTGGAACTTATTTGCTCTGATTCCACCAGGGAAGTCATTTTCCTAATTTTTGAGGAACTTGTTTTCCTAATTTTTGATCAATCAAAAATGGGGAAGTCGATAGACATTTTCTAGAAAATGTTTTCCTCCTTATCAAACACCCTTATTGGAAAAATTATAATCCTTAGGCTATTATAGCATGAGAGAACATGCCTTATCTATCCGCAGTTGCTGAACTTTTCCTCTGTAATCGTTCAACATATTCATATCCTCCTTTCAGTTTTCTCTCCGTAAAAACAAAGTTGTGTCCCTTTGAATGCTGAAGGTTTCAGTCTATGGCTTCTCCAGAATGTCTTGCAAAAACATTCTGGAAAATTGCAAGTTAAAGTAGGTTAAAGGAACAGTAAAATCATAATTTACTCTCCTTATATTGGAAAAACACATTTGTTCTCGAACTTGGACTCTGACTGCTTGAGAGCCTGATTTCATGGATTAAATGCGTTTATATCCTTAACGATAGTAGCCTTCAGTAATCAGTCTAGCAGGATTTTCCATCTATCAGACCAGATATAACAATTAGCTATAATTCAATAGTAGGTTAACTTGCCTCACCTTTGAGAATCTGTAATAGTTCTCGTTGTACTTTAAAGAGTGATTTGAATCGTTGTTATTGGACACTTAGGAAATCCATTATAGGCTAAGATTTCTGAATAGTTGCTTCTGAAAGTATTAGTCTGTTGTCCATTAGTATTTTCCAATATATTTAGCAACTTTCCTATTGTTTCTTTCTTTTTACTATCTTTTGGTTCTGTTCTCAGATCAATTTCTTTTCAAATCATGACTTTCTAGCTGAACACTCTTTCTTAGCAGTAAAGTTGCTTTGCCTTTGACAATTTGCTAAGTGAAATGCATTCAGTTTCATGTAGTAACTTCTGTCTCTTATGTTGTTCAATAAGATTGTAGTTTTGCTCATGCCCAACTACATGATTTTCTTGGTTCAGCTATTTAATTGCATCAATGGGTTTGCAAGTAATATGGAGCTTCTCACTTGCCTGCTTGGATATTCATGCCTTAAGATTGAAAAGAGATCTAAGGAATTACGTCTTTTTGAGCTTGCTTGTAATCGGTGATTGGGTAAACTTCTCTTCTCTATTTTCTATTTTATGCATAGATGCTTATCAGTGGGTAATCTTTTAGCATTCACGCCAATTAGGTGAGAAGTGTTGTATATATATTCCTTTTCTAGTTTATCAGTATAAGAACTTACTTCGAAATACTTCAACATTCCCGCTCAAAGGAAAAGAAAAAATTGTGTGTGCGGGCTGTGGTGATACATGCAGCTGTTATAGCCTAAAGATGACTTTATGTGCCTGAGTCTAGAAAAATTTCCAAGTATAATGGGAATTAATCGATGAAAGCTCCTAAATTCAAAAATGGAATCATCTTTTCCAATTATAAGGAGGCTGTAAGCTAGTTAGCAGTGTCAGCAGCTGTTTTAGCACACAACAACTGAATAGCAACTCCTAAGACAAGCATAGTAAAGCAGGATCAGGATTACATGAAATATACCATCATTAGGGAGGCCAGAGTAAATTTTTGGATACTAAGTTTTAGCACTTGACCTGATACAAGTAGTAGAAACTAGCAAACCAGTCTATATATATGGGTTATATATGAAATGTGATAATGTCTTTTCTCTCTTCAATATGTTTATTTATATCTTTAATATGTAGTACTTTTGCTTTAACACGTCATGTCGCACTTCTCTAAAAAATAAAAAAAAGCACCTCATATCGCTCATGAAGATCCAAGGTTGTATCCATTCCATCAGGCTTGTTGGAGTCAAAAGAGCCAACTTCATTGATTTGTTATGAGATAGAGAACAAACTTTTGGTTTATATGAGTTCTACTTACCATCACACATCATTTCTATGTTTCCCTGTGCTGAATGTGTGTCTAAATTTCTAATACCATTCGGTTTACCCATAGCACTGGAATAAGATACACTATGAACATGTTTTCTAGATATTGTAGCTTGATTAATGCATGACAAGGAATGTTGTGGCATATCCTTTTATGAATCATGTGTCTTTTTTTGGATTCAAAGAAATTATTAAGTTATCCTTGTTATAATGCTTTGAACCGAGGGTCTATCGGAAACAACCTCTCTCGTCTCTACCTCACAAAGGTAGGGTGTAAGGTCTCGTACACCTCCACTCTCTGCAGACCCCACGTGTGTATACTGGGTGTGGTGTTGTTGTCATTAATGTATGCCTTTAAAAGGTCTCATATCAGGAGAAGAAGTTATGGTTTCTGGTACCTGCACCAATAAATAGTCCTTTTGAGATCGACTAGTAAAATGATGCTGCTCACTCTAGTCTTGCATAGATGAGTTTCTAGGAAAGAAGACTGATATTTTCTGCTTGAACAATTGCTATGTTTTTTCAATATTCAATCCCAGCAGTTCAGCATTTTTAGTTGTTTGAAGTCGGATACAGTAGAATTTGCAAGATATTGGATTGCTTTCCCGATTGGTGAATCTTTGAGATCCTACTGGAGATACCGGAACATTACATAAGATTAACATGGAGATGCATCATATCTAATCCAACTGCTCTATTACTGTGCTAAAGGATAGTGAATTCTGGCTAAACCAAAATAATGCTACTTTACTCAATTATCATCCTATATTATCCTATACTCTATGCATCAGCGTAGGTAGTTTTAGACAAGCTAATGTATTGCTGATCGTTGACTTCCTTAAAGTGAAGTAAAATCCTTTTGATTAGCCAATTTCCAAGAGGGAGAAGGTCTTATGGCAATCTTAGGCATACTGCTAATTGGTTATTTAAAAAGAAAATACTCCTCTTATGTTAAATAAGACTACTATAGCTTATCTCTTGCATGTAATTTCTGGACATATTTTGCATTCATGTTGTAAATATTATCATGATGCAGGTGACAGCCATTTTATCACTTGCTGCTGCATGCTCATCAGCCGGCGTGGTAGTTTTGATCATTAAAGATACAAATATGTGCAAATCCACCCCTAAGCTGTCCTGCCATATGTTTCAAATTTCAGTAGCTTTGGCTTTCATCTCATGGTTCTTCCTTGCCATTTCTTCCTGCGTCATGTTTTGGCTCGCGGCCTCTTGATTAAAGGTCCCTTCTCCTCACGCTACCGCGTATTCATATGGTGATGTGAATATTATTGACTTTGAGAACTTATGTACAGGAAGTAGTAAGTATGTTTTTCCTTTAGTGGCTTGTTTTGAGGTTCATCATATCTGGAAATGAACCTCTTCTTATTAAAACGATTTTTTTTGGTTGAGTGTGTGCCATGGATTCATGAAGTAAGATATTATTCAAGATCCCCCTAGGTTATCTTTCATTGCTTTTGACATTTGATTTTTGACATCTTAATTCATAAACCAATTCCCTTGCCTTGTTATTTCTAATCAATTGAAGAGTGAACATATAAATTGTTGATGGTTGGCTACGTGAACTTTCACTTCATTGGTGAGGGTTCGATTCCTCACACTGTAATCCCCTCCCCATTTCCCCTTCCCTTACTCCCATTATCTTTTATTTTATTGTTTTTTAAAAAGAACATATAAATTGTTGATATCTTCTTGAAAACACACACAAAACCATTATAGATGTTGCATTTTGGTGCTAGGCCGAAGTGGAGAACACGTTGTGTTCTCTGGTTAGTCATCATATGTGATAGTATTGTATTTTTTAAAAAAATACTCCCTCTGTCCATTTTTATTTGTCATGTTGCGCTTTTCGAAAGTCAATTTGACTAATTTTTAAAGTTAAATTAGATTACATTAACTCGATATTTTTTTAAAAAAAATTAGATATTCAGAATCTATACGAAAAGTACTATAAATTGCAATTTTTTGCATATCAATATGATGAAAATATACATCGTAAAATGTTGGTCAAAGTTCTTATAGTTTGACTCTAAAAAAGGAAACCATGACAATTAATTGTGGACGGAGGGAGTAGCAAACTTTCCTTTTTCGGTGTTTGGATAATCAAGTCACCAAGTACTGAAATCCTCCCCCCCAAGATAATAGTAATATAATTCGAGATAGAAATTTTATTTACGATAGACCCTCAACTCAAAGGAGGGGATTACAAACAGCTAACAAGACACAAAATAAATGAAGCAATAAACAGTTGCACACATTGGAGAATAAGAATATAATTGTAGGAATAATCAAAATGTAATAAGCTCCCTCACAAAGGGAGCAAAATCACAAATTTTAATTAACCACAAGTTAAATATGCACACCTAAATAATACAAGAATCAAAATCAAAATTCACAAAGGATTAAACGGCCAAAGATGCAATTATCCTTTCAATAAACTTTAAAGATTGATGATAATAGCGTTGGGAGAAGGAGGATTTTCTAGGCTAATTATTGTGCACTTCAATTTTCGCGGTAACTAGCATTTGTTGCCTACAACAATATACCCAGTGGAATCTCACTAACGTTTGCTTGCCTGTGAGACATTATTGTGTACATGCAAATAATATCAGCTGCAAATAAACTGACTGAAACTGTCAACTAAATGAAAAAATAAGAAAAAAGTAACTGAAACTTGCCCATAAAATTTTCAAACCACCATTATATACATGCACAAACTCTAAACATCAGAGACGCAAGATTGATAAATTACAACAGTCTAACAACATCTGAACCCGAAAAGAGTACCCCCAAAAGCTATAATAATTGCAGCTCTAACAATACCAGAGTATCTTCGATACATCAGAAAATCCAGTAGCGAAGAGGATTTACACTCTATCCTAAGTTAACATGACACGATAGGTAGACGATATCTTTCTTTGCATGTTGCTGCCTTGGTAGGATGACGATGACCACCTTATTCTTGCAACTAAAGAATTTGACTCCATGCTAGTATATATATATATATATGCAAGCAAACTACAATACGTACCATATGCAAATATCATATCTTGAATTGAGAACCAAAGGCACCTTACCTAGCAAAACTGGCGAATTTGTATCAATAAGATGAGTAATAGTTCAAGTAGGTGATTCAGCTAGTAGAAGTGTGTGCCACCATCCACAAGCGACATTTATCGGTACATGACCATCCATTGAGACTTGGGATGGAATATTTCGATCGATCACGTCACCCAGTCCAAGCTGCACAAAGATGAATGAATTCATTTGTTCATTAGCTCATAACCACTTGTATAATGCCAAACAATTGAACTTAACAAACTAGTGAACACCTATAGCTACCTGACCATACTTGTTCCATCCCCAGCAAAATACTTTGCTATCACCTTCATAAAACAAACAGGAGAAAAGTTATGAGCTAAGCAAACAAAAAAAAAGAATACTCTCTAGAATGAACAACTGTGAAGACGTTAGTTGCTATACATCCAGAAGATAGCTAACTAAGCAGCTTATCAGAACGATACAGTAAGCTATTTTGACCTAAAAAAAAGTGACTGCATCCATTTTCTTTCCAGCTACTCACCACACTACTTCAACAATCATGTAAGCTTTATGCCTTTATTTACCATGTTGGTTTAAGAAAGACGATTTCTTACACCTCTTCAATCACTAATTGGCAATAGGAGAAATTACTTAACTGAGTTCCCCATAGGACAATTGACTCTTCCCCTCGGATATCTCAGCTTATATATTTATGGCAGTTACATATCAAATCAAGAAAGTCAACCATGATGATACTAGTGTTTAAACCCCAAGTTATTGACCATAATAAAGAAAATGAATTTTGGAGAAAAAAAGGGTATTGTGCGCCTTCAGCCAATCAAGTTGAGGACCTTGTAGTAGCCCAAGCTTGTCCAATTATAAGTTTTTACAAGTCCTTAGTTAATGTACATCAAGATTTATGCTGCCATGGGTTGACCCCCATCAAGTCTACTCTATTGATCGATGAAAGGGGTCTCCTAAAAAATACATAACGACAAACAGAGAATCTGCTACATAGATATAGGCATTTGTTAGAGGTTTCTGAAACCGTTCACCAAAATAATTCCACAGCAAAAATCATTTTCCCATTATCATATTCACTAGACTAATTAGCAGGCTGTTACATATCCGAGGACTCTTCAATATTGGAGTTTCTTTGACCCTATACTGACACGCTCATTTGTCACCTTAATGTTCATCTGATTAGCCCTATCAATTTACTGAAGCTTCTGATGAGTCTAAACATAGTAAGTCTAGCAGGAGAAATCATTTTGAGATGCAGATACGAGCCATACCTGTGACTACGGCAGTATGACGTGCTCCACAAGATACAACTTTCACATGCATGTTTTCCAAACTTGGAGCATCCAGGAGCCGAGGTAGTGTCTGATATAGGTAAAAAGTAAAAGTTAACTCCTAGATTGTAAAAGCTCTGCAGGAGTCTTGGTATAGTGAAATAACATAGGAAAGCTACTGAAGGGATAATGTCCTACTGTGCACTTATGTAAAGTTTATTGTGACAACCCTTACCATAGGAAAATTCCCGGTCACTAAGAACTTTGCCAGTATTTCCAAGTAAGCAAACCACACTTCTCCGTATGATATGTTACCCAGATTTTGGAAGCCTCTCATATTAACAGTTGTGACAGTACTAACAGAGCTACAGGGTTGGATAGGAGGGAAAGAACAAAAGTTCAAAATTGTACCTCAGCCTGCTCGGCGCCAGTGCCTAACTGCCCAAATTGATTCCCTCCAAATGCATATACATCACCATCAGCAGAAATACATACAGTGTGCCAGAGCCCTGCAGCTACACTTTCTATCCTGATGCCAAGTAATGAAGATACACACGTGGGACTTAGCTCATCATCTGTACTCCCTTGACCACACTGGAAAATGCAGCATCAATGCTTAATATACTATTTAATAAATAAAAGAATCCTATAATACATCAAAAGGGAACATATGATTATATATTGTTGTAGGGAGGTCCTACAATTACCATTAATTTACTATGCCTTCCCAAGTTCATAGCCCCTTTATGAAAATTATCAATTCGAAATCAACTTCAGGCATTGGCATAAGGAGCTCACAGAGTGGATAGTCCTTCTTCTTTCTCTTGTTAGGTGATATATATACACACACATTCTTTCTTATGGAAATACATAAGTATTGTTGTGGTCAAGTTTCTAGTGTTCAAAAGATCATTGTGCTACAACATAGTGGATGCAAATTTCTTCAAGTTCAGTCCAATTGGGTTCAGAAGAAAATAATGCCATGAGATATGTTACTTTACTTTATACATATACGATGGATGTACACAACACATATGATGGATGTACGCATACGCGCGTGCACACAAAGAAAAAAAATGTGGTTATTGTTTCATCAAGAATATAGCTTATTTTAAACAACTCCAGTGCTTAAATCCACTATGCAATAGACTGATCCCAAGAAACTCACCTGTCCATACAATCCCCAACCAAAAGTTAACAGTGCTCCAGCATCTACCTTGAAATTCAGCAGCAATAAATTATAAGTAGAAATTATTGTAGAAGTAAATTGTAGGACTGCAAGAGGGAAGCTGTATATGATAATGTACCAATAGAGAACACATAGAAAGAGACAAAACATCAGTCATATGAAAAATGCACATGTATATTCAACATGAAGTAGGCACATTGATAAGTGATAATTAATGTTCGTTGTAATAAGCAAGTGCTGAAATATTAGTATAACCAACTGACTGAATATCCTAATAATCTACCCAAGAACTAGAAAACGAACCTGTAATTACTGCACTGTGTCGGCCCCCACAAGCAATTCTCTTGATGTAATTCCCAGGAACTCTGAGGCCTTGTCCCTCTGACCCCGGACATCCATGAGAAAGGCCCATAGCTCTGTCTTTCCGCAAAGAAGAAGAATCAATGCACGGCACAGGATGTGGGGAGGACACCATTCGAATCCTGGAGCCTAGGCCAAGCTGTCCTTCCCCTCCATAGCCCCAACCCCACACTTGTCCTATATCTAAAAAAAGAAAAATGTTATTCTTCTTTGGAAAATCTTTGGCAATGTAACTATATAATTCATAAAGGGAAATGTAACTATATAATTCATAAAGGGCAATGTACACAAATGATGTTCCAGGAATGCAAAGACAATTGTATGATGCGTTGAAGGAAGTTTATCCAAGACATACACAAAATTACCTGATAATGCTAGTGTATGCCGCCCACCAGCTGCTACACTGACAATCCGCACCCCTGGATTCAGTGTGACTAAACATGGCAATGCTGAGAGACCTTCATCACCTGAGGATGAACTCTCAGTTGGTTGCTTCACTGATGATACCCGTCTACGTTTTGCACCATCCTCTCCCCCTCTAGTTTCTATACCAGGTGCTGCTCCAACCTTGGATCTCGATCCCTGGGGGTGACGGCTTACTGTGATAAAGTTAATCTTCAAAATATTACTCTGTAAAATGTAATAGCAGATTGTGCTTCTTTGTGACAGTGAAGCCAATCCAAAAATACCTTGCTGTGCCGGGAATGAACTATGCCCGTCGCTTACCTCCTTGTCTACGGCTTGCTCCCCAAGAAATTTTCCAGAAGGAATGCATTCCTTCCACCCCCATGTATAAACTTCTCCAGTTTCTGCATTTAAGTTTTGAGTAGAATGTCATTCCAAGGTTCCATAAACACATTGTAATGAGGGATTATGAAAACAAACAAAAAGAGAACCTATAAACCATGGTAACAAATATACAAATATTAGAGGCCAGAGCTCACTAATCAGAAAAGAAATGGTCATTGAGCCTAACTCAACCCCAAAAGTTAGTTCAAGGGGTGACGATTGCCAAGACCATGTAAGGAGACAAACAACTCATTCCTCAACCAAATGTGGGACACTTAACACCTTGCAACCCCTGCCAACCAGAGTATAGATAACATAACATTACTTAATGGCCCAACATCGGGAAACAAGATAACAGGGATGGCTTTGACACTAATATCATGATTAAAAATGCACTTTAGGCCTAACTTAATGCTAAAATCTAGCTCAAGACGTGACAAACAACCCATCCCTCAAGCAATGTGGGACACTAACATTGTCAATCATGTATTTGTCAACTTAGCAGAATTATGAGTACCCAAATCCATTGAAGGAGGAGAACATAATGGAAGTTGAAGTAGATGTACTTTCACATTTAAAAATCCCAAGTCACAAAGTATACAAGCTTCGAGTTGCTCAAAGATTAGTGGCACCACTATCATTAACATTGCTTAGGATACCTGTAACAGCAACACAATGTGCCCAACCTGCTACGGCTTTTACTATAGAAATTTCATCAGGAAGGGGAAAAGGCTCCGGAATTTCCTTCAAAAGTAAGAAATTGCATGTAAATTTAGATGTGTCATGTATAAGTAGTCATTAAGCTGAGTAAGCAAAGTTAGTGAATTACCCCATGTTTCCCTGATGTCACATAGCATTGTCCTAAATCATCAGTTGAACCCCATGTAATGATCTTTCCAGAATCTGATAAAGAGTAGTATAAAACAGCATAGTAGGTGCAATTTAGGTTAGTCAAGTAGCACAGATATAACAAGATGGGAAACCGTAAAGATGATTATTTTAAATCCAATTTAGGACTTAGTACTATGAAGACAGAAGAATTTCCAAGTTCTACCACGAAGTAGTGCATCAGAAATTCACTGAAAACTAAAGTAAGTTCTGAGAAGTGATATCCAGTACAACCTTAGATGAAACAATCAGTTACTCCCCATCCTAATTTATGTGGCACTCTTTGCTTCATAAGAGCTAATTTGACTAATTTTTTAACCTAAATTGGATTAGATTAACTCAATATTTTAAAAATAAAATTTTGACATTCAAAAACTATATGAAAAGTGTTCTTTATCAAAAAAAAAAAAAAGAACTATACAAAAGGTGTTGATCAAATACATTTTGAAATGTTAGTCAAAGTTCATATAGGTTGAATTTTCGAGTAGTGAAAAGTGTCACATAAATTGGTGCAGAGTAAATACTATAAAATAATCCAAACTTTCTTTTCAAATAATATTCATGACTAAGCTTGTAAGCTGGTATGATCAGTTTATAAGCATTTTTTTGGCTTATCTACGCATTTGGTAAACATTAGAAGTGTTTATACACTGAAATATATTTTTTGATAACCATTACAAAAGACAACATACCTAATGTAATCTCACAAGTGGAATCTGGGGAGGATAGGATGTACACAGACCTTACCCCTACCTTTTGTGGGGTAGAGAGATTATTTCTAATAGACCCTCTGGCCTCTGCTCAAAAGGAAACTTTTCGACACAAGATTACAAGAAAAATATGATAGTAAAATACAAAGCAAATGAAACAACATATACTATCTTCTCCTTATGCTAGGGAGTTGCCACTTATCTTTAATCAGCTTTTTCACTATTTTACTCTTAATAATCTTTATACTCCCCAAAATGCTCTTTTTGAAATTAAACTCCTGACTGCCTCTGCATTTCATTTTTGTCATTCATACAATTTAATGTAAGTAATATTTTTTTATAAAAGAATTACACGGACATTTAATAGGGAAAAAAAATGTATCAGCACTATTTTACCAAACACCATAGTTTTACTAATTAATGTGAAAAGTTACTTGTGGAAATTAGTTTTACTAATTCTACTAACGAAGTCATTTTCCTCATTTCAAAAAATATTTTCCCAAAAAACTTGACGAATCAAACATGAAAAAATTGAAAAATATTTTCTCCATACAAAATACACTCTTCTACTTCTCTCAACAACACAACATCACAAGCACAAGTATCCACAAAATTAATCGAGGTGCTCGTAAGCTAACCCGAACACATGCTCAATTGAAAACACAAAATCAAACTAAAATTAGAAGGAGCATCACCTGAAATAGCCATAGCAAATCCACAACCACCACCACATGCATCCTTCCATGAGTAATTTCCTGCATTAACAATCCCCTGCTGTGGAACTCCCACAACAATCGGAGACAACAACGGCGACCTCTGCGGCATAGCTCCCGGTAAATACCCCCACATATACACTAATTTCTCCTTCTCTATTGCCTCCATTTTCATACTTCCTTCACCTAATTCACTTCCATTCATTCCCACAACTTCACAAAAATCACAAAAAATGATGAAAATTCACTAACGATCTCAGATTTTTCTGCTCTGTGTTTATTGGCGAAAATATTTGAAAGGTGACCTAAAGGTTTTTATGAGAGAGAGAAAAGAAAGAAAATCAATTTCGAGCCAATGAGGATGCCACGTCGGATGCTGATGTGGCATTACAGCACACGTGGCATGATATTGGCCTCTAAGATGATTTTGCGCCATTTAATTACAACCAAGAGTTGCCTCGAAGTTTCTGGAATTTCCGGCCTTACAAAACTATGCCTTCCATAGACCATTTAAGTGCTTCATGGCGTGTTTCACCAATTGTTTGACACGTGTCCATGCTTTATTCGTCAACAATCATTTATTTTGCCACATGTCAAATTAATGAGGTAGGTTCGATTTTCAAGTTGGTCCTCGATTAGCAGTTAATTACTTAGATACATGTATCACAGGATACTGAGATCAAAATTATGTGTAGTTTGTTTTAGATACACTGTATCAAAATGGATTCACATGTATTTGAGATATATAACAAATATCGTTCGTCACTCTCCTATGTATCTGATATCTCAGATACATGTGAATCACACCAAATACGTACAAAATTACAGATAGTGGCGAATTTTATTTTTTTTGTTGCTAGTAAGATTCGAACACGCGAGCACTGTTGAAATCACTAGGCTATAACAACTTGTTGTGTTAAGGCTTAAGGGTATCCGAAATATGTTATTTAATCATTTTGTGTATCATTTTATTTGTATATATGGTATTTTTTTTCGAACGAAGGGTGTCCAATTAGACACTCCGACAACCATGTAGCTACACTACTAATTACATATACATGTATCTAGTGTGATACTTGTTTTCACTCGCCTCTCTCTCCATCTCGCTTGTTTCTATTCCTATTTTAGTATATTTGATAGCAAAAATATACTCTCTCTGTCCCTAATTACTTGTCCACTTTTCCTTTTATAGTTGTCCCTAATTACTTGTCCATTTTGACAAATCAAGAAAGGACAATTTTTTTTACCTATTATACCCTCAATTAAATGACTAATTACTTTGAAAAATGCAGAACTTTTCATCTACTTCATAATTAATAGGGATAAAATGGTAAACTGACTATGTCATTATTGATTTCTTAATATGTGTGTCAATTCAAAAATGGACAAGTAATTAGGGACGGAGGGAATTTGATTTATCGAATTTGTCATTCCTAGCATGTTTAATCAATTTTTTAAGATATTAGTAATGTTTTATTTTAAAAGGTTGAGAAGTTTGAGATCAAGTTTATAAGAAAAATATTCTTTTCGATTTAATTTATTTGTTAATGTAATTTATTTTATTTTATGATTGAGTCAAAGTCAAGCACCGCCCCTACCGCCAAATTACTTTATTTGTCATGGAAAATAAGGCCACGTCTAAAGCAGAATGGTTGGTGAGAAAAAAGTGGGACTGTGGATTTTAGATTTTAAAAATAAATTATCTTATTTAATTCTTAATTATTATTTTTATATACATATTAGGTATTTAAGACTCGTTTGGTACGAGGAATAAAGAATAATGAATTTTTGATTAATTTTATGATAAGCTTATCTCATATTTAATTGAAATAAAATCTTGAGATAACTAATTCCATTGATTAATTATTTCGTAATCGTAATATTATTTTTATTCACATTAATAATGAAAAAATAATTTGTGATATTTTGGCCGTAAATAAAATTATTTTTGACGAGTCGAACAAATTTAGCTTGCTCCTTTAATTTATTTTAAACTTTATCTCCATCAGAGCGAGTGAGCTTTGCTCAAGTGGATCAACTCCTTTACAATCAATCGACAAATTGAGGAATAAGTGAGAATATTATTGATTCTCGTGACGGAGTTGGTGGGTGGGAAAGAAGGGCAATGAGCAGTCCAGAGAGTTGATGTTGACAATGGCTGGGTCAGTGGGCCTATATTCACCTACTGGCCCAAATAGATGAATGAAAACCTAATAGGCCCAATGATTTAAAGACTATAAATAGACAAACAAAGCCCACATTACTAGCAAGTGGTGTTGAGGGTACGGATCCGTAATGCCACATGATCATAACATAACATAACATAACATAACATTTTTTTAGCCTCAAAAAACGTTGTGTGGTTGTTTTAGAGTTTAGACATCTTTGTGAGCAAATATCCATCATTGTTTCGATTTATTTGTCTGGTTTTGATTTAACACAAAGATTTAAGAAAGTAAAAAAAGACTTTTTATATCTTGTAATTTTAAACGAAAGATATATTGAATGTATTGATTTTCAACATGTCAGGTGGAAAGTTAGGATTAACGTGTTATCAATAAAAGAAGAAGTCATTCTTCATCAAAGGTTGACTAAAAATAAAATTAAGACAAACAAATTAAAATGGAAGAGTAGCATCTATTTGATAACTTTTTGTCTTTTCAACTCCGTCTTTAAAAAATAATTATTATGATATTTTTTTAGAATTCACAAATGAAATTTGTGACATTATTATGTCATGATAATAATAATGTTTTTTTTTAATTAAAAAGGTTTTAGAAAAAAAAAGCTATTTGTGAATTTTAGGTACACCAAATATCTTTTGAGGAATTATTCTTCTTTGAATTTTTTTTAGGAAAAATTGATTTATATTTGTTTTATTAAGAGATTTTAGGTTGTTCACTTTTTTTATTTAAGAAAAGTACCTTGTAACTATGTTATTCAGACTCTTTAAAAATGGTAGTGTTGAATCTTTCCAATTTAATGCATTTTTAGAGGATTCGACATGAGTACAACATCAACTTTGGATCACGGGAATTATCACGTAGGAGTCCAATGATTGGGCTTGTTGGGCCATATAATATAATGATTGGGCCATAGAATCTGGTAGTTGAAGATCTGAAATAGTTGGATCCGTGTGACAAATGGATTGTCAGCACGGAGTCCAATTTTGTGAGGACGACCCCTTTTTATGGCCCACTGATATTTTTTGAAGTTATAATTGGCAAAGCAAAGGGGATATTTTTATTTTTTATTTTATTTTTCAATAAGAAAAAGACGCAGTATAATTATTGGTAGCATTATTATAAGTAATATTCCAAAAAAAGCTGGCCTTTTAGATGTCCCAGTGCATATAATGGATTCGAGTACTATGAGATCAATAATTTTAAATGTGTCATTATTTCGATCATTTTCTCCATCTTGTGGAACCACTAGGAGTTCATAATATTCAGCGTTTGTTTGGAAAAATAATAATTAACGAGTGTTCGAAACCTTTTTTTTTTTTTTTTGCCAAACCATAATATTTTAGTTGCCTCTAAAATTTTTCTAAGATATGATAAACTAGAGTTTGACAACATATATACGGTATAATCTTATAGGTTGGCTTTGGAGAGAGTGAAGTATGCATAGTTTTAATCTATCTTGTGAACAAAACAATAATATTTCTATTCTAATACACCTTGTTCATTTAATACAGCAAACCAAACAGACGATAAAGAATAATGTCAACATTACTAATCGGGGAGAATTTTTTACATATTCATTCATAGATTGTATCTCACATAAAGCTGCAAGTAGTGAAAACTACAGCTAGTAGAAACTTTCACTTCCCCACCTATCCTACCTTATGCTGTCTGAAATAACATATGAGGCTAACACCACAAGTTATCATTCAGATCACTAAAACTGTTCTCAAATCCAATAATAAGAAAAACTATTCATTAGTTGAGTTCTCCATTAACACATTCTCAACCTAACTCTCATTGCACTTCAAAGGCTATACTATTACACAAGGTTACATCCTCCTCCTCACCCGCCTAACGGTAAGGTTAACAGAATCTGCTGCCGCGCCATCTGCAGCCAGATCCAGTCCAAAGATGCTGCTGCTGCTACTCCTTTTCTTGCTAGACATCAGACTTGGCTTCTCATCGACGGATGCCACTGTTTCCAGCAGCTCTGACAACAGTAAGGGGCAGCTCTCTTCTAAGTGCTTGAATCCATCTTTCTGCATGACCACTGTTTAGTAAAAAAAGAAATCACAATTCAGCAACTGAAAGAAAATAGCCCGGAGAATTCCATGCTTTAAAATATAGCGAATGACTGAATGTTGCATGAAACCAAGAATCTGAAACAAAATGGTACATACTCCTGTTCTAGTATTGGAAGGCTTCCCAGTTTTTCAAAATTCACCCCAATGATTTATAAGATCATAAACATAATGGACTGATACAAAAAAACATTCATAAAGCACTTCAACTACTCAAATTCCAATGAAGCCAGACTTCTCCACAGTTAAAAACAAACTTAGTATGACAAGAAAAGTTACTTATCAGTTATTATTATTGATTTACCATTTATCCAACATAAAAATCACATTAACAGTGTGTCTGTATGATAAAGTGGCAGCATATTATTGCTACTCTGTGCTATTTGCAACTTTGCCTAAAACAACTGACTTTTTGTCAATTGGAAGTGCAAATTACACATCTTCGCAAAATCGGCACCAAAGACTCAATGGGCGTAACATAAGCAATGACTCCTATCTATCAGCTGTCAAATTTTGAATGTTTTTTCAACATACAATTTTTGGTTTATGTATTTTGCTTCCAAGGGATATTAAGTTTTCCCCAAGGGATACTAATTGAAGAAGCCAAAACCACTCAAATATTCTCTCATATCTTCCAAGCTAGCCATCAACTAACTGATCGGGAAGCTCAGATCAAATAATAGAAGAGCTGTTTTGCGCAATAAGGAACCTCACTTGAGATACTCCGTTGACACGCTAACAGTGCATTTTGACCAAGGTCAAAAAGAAACTGCATCAATGACGGATACCCATCTCTATAAACTTTAATCATTGGCAACCAAGTTCAAGCTAAAACGATCAGATTCATACAGGAGCTGGGTCCTTAACAGGAGTATTTCAAGAGACTATTGCCAGTCTGGAAATTTACCATAAGAGTACTTTTCCTGGCATTTACATTTAAGCCGAAAAATAAATTTGCCACACAAACTTGACATGAACAAGCAGAGCTAAGAACATGCTGTTGTTAAATGACTAACAAAAACTAAAAATGACATAACCTGAAATGCCTCACCGCTCACATCTATGGAGAACACGCACCTCCCAAGTTTGTAGCTGCAAATTTCAAACAGATGGCCTTGAGTTGTGGGCATCGATGCTGCTCAGCAAGAGAAAGAGTTGTTGCCACAGTATCCACATTGACTTCTTCACACAATTTCGCCTCACATAACTCTTTCAACCTATCTAAACCAAATCGATCAGCTGCTGCCAATAGATGCTGCATCACTATCGTAGAAGTGCAAGTTGAAGTAGAGCCAGTAATTTCAATTAAATCTGGAAGCTCATCAGAATAAATGTACTGGAGCATAGCCTACATAACAAAATAAGTCCACCTTAATCATCTCAGCTTCTAAAAAAGGACTGCTATGTTAGCACAAGTAATATATATAGTTTAGATATAGAAAACAGCAGACAGAAACTGAAGTTGGAGAATCTAAGTGCAACACCATGACCGAAAACAAGAAGAGCCTGAGCCTAAAACCTTAAGGAATGACACTGCTTAGCTAAATACTTGCTACCTTTAATGTTTTTCTCTTTGCCCTTAAAAAACCAACTGGCGCAGAAGCAACTAAGAATACTAAGAACTATATAAAACATAAAATTACTAGCTAAAGCAACAATGGTAAATTTATTTTTAAAAATGCTTCGTTTGCACAAACATTAGTGCTCTAACAACTTTAGATCAAATATTCTCAGGCTATATATCATACTGCTACATGCTGATTCAGGAAAAAAAAAATCAAAAAGTATTGGTACATGCTACTGTTTAATAATGAACAATGTAATATATGATAAACCAGTTGCTTTCATCCCCACCCATCACCCAAAAGAAAATTCTATACACCAGTTGAACATCAAAGTTAAATTTGGAATGTGCCTAAAAGACCTTTCATCTCTCAAATTCTCCATTTTCCACACCTTCCTTTAATTATATATGTTTCCACCATGAACTAATTACCTTGAAGACTGGGGGTTCAATATCCTCAATTTCCACTTCGTCCGTTTTAGGATTCCCAATAAGGCCAAAGAATTGGGCTCTAAACACAGGAGACCGAGCAGCAAGTATCAACTTATGACCCTTAAATGCCTCTTCTCCAACCTGGAAAACTATATCACAACCAAGTTCAGCATCCAGCAAGTATTTGAGACTTTGGCCCATGTCTGATGGTGGAATTGTAACACTATAATTTTTTGGGCCTTCAACACGAGTTCTGACAACTCCAACAGTACAGTGCATGGAAAGGCAATCATCCTTCAGGTAGTCAGACGTTTCTAAACTTGCTCTTCTAAAAAATCGTTTGTAACCCCTGAAATACAGACAAGATGTTCTCATAAGGACCAATAAAAGAAACAGTTCCAAAAGTATTTCAACACTTTGGATTCAAAAGGACATACAGTTCACCAACTAAAAAATCTGGTGAACTTTCTTGAGGCTTATCAAAGCCTAACTTGTTACTGAGTGTACCCACAATATATCAGATTCATTACCATATTTATAATCAAAACTTACCAGGTGCAAATGAAAATTTTCTTGCATCGACACACAATGTATGTATAGAAGGCAATTAGTAACAAATTAGTGGCGGATGCATCACAAATCTCTGGAATTAAAGCAATGGAGAGGAGATGGAAAGCAAAAAGGCAAATAGACACCACTCAAGGGAAAACTGAGTCAGGTAGCTGATCTCCACACATGAGGGTCAAATATATTTCTTTTTTTATAAGCAAGAAATCTGGCTGTGTCGACTCCTAGGACCAACTGCAACCTTCAAAACTCTGGAATAATGGGTCCTCCTTATAAGGCTTAGTTCACATGACGCATGACGCACGAGATATGATTATCTTGAGAAAGCACATTTGACAACTGATTCACAATCATTGACTTTCTTTTCTTTCTTTTATTGATAAGGTAAATGTTTATTAATTAGGTACGATGGTACACAATTGACAACTGATTCGCTCTCACTGAGGAATTAGGTCATTTTCTGGGAAGTTTTTGATCTTTTTAAGTCTTGCAGAAGTATCTAGAGCTAACTTGGGAAGGATATAGAGATTTTCACCATAGAGTTCACATCTTCTTCTTTGCTTAATCTTTAATTATGTTTATTATTGCATTATCTTGTATTTTTCATTTCTAGTATAAGTAGCTAAACCCACTAGCTGGGGTTGTAGACTCTTATGGCATTAATATGAATTTGAGTATTAGCTTAGCTTTTGATTATCTACTTGTTTACATTCTTATTTGTCAATTTGGTGGTTGCAACACTAGATTAAGCCCTACACATCTATTTCTTGCTTGGAAGAGTGGAAATTGCATTGGATTTTTGACAAGTGGTAAGGAATAGAATATATTAAGGAAATTTATGCTTGATAATGGAATCAAACTAGGAATAAAGAAATCCCTACTTGGGTCTATCAATTGTGTCTTAATATTTCTTTCTCTTTGAGTTTGGAAGAACTAGTAGGGATTAACTTGCTAGAGTTAAGAAATTCTAATAGGTGGCTTTCAATTGAATCATAATTATCGTAAGATACTTATATCCATGCATAGCTATGCCATATTGAGGCTACAAGCTTACAACTCCAGTCCCTTCAATAAATACACAACAAGTCACATTTTCTTGCATTCCTATCTTAGAAAATAGTCTAGTTTAAGATTTAATTACTTAATCACTCTTTTATTTGAAGAAAACTACATCACAAATTTGCATACTCTTCGACACCTTGACTGACGCCTACTCCTCATGGGATCGACCCCAACCTTTGTTGGGTTATTATTTTTATGACCGTACTAAAACATACAAAATCAGGTATGATTACCAAGAACCAAAGATCAAATTCAATAAAAATCATGATTAGACACCTTTTACACCTACAGTCAACCTACAGGAACTATCCAAGATTGGTAATCAAACACAATTCTAAACCCTAATTGCACAATTTTATGCCCGAACACAAACACAAACAAAAATTTCCAATATTCAACACATAGCTAACAATTAATCAACAAAATAAACATTAGAAAACATACCACATGCTTCCTCTATATTTCAAAGTATAAGGTCCACTTTCCAATGCCCGATCAAAATGGCTATGAACTTTATGTTTCACTTTTCCACTCTGATCCAACATCGTCAACTCAAACAACGCCCTAACATCTGTTCCTTCGCTAGCCAATGCTATAAAAACAGACACATACATGGAAGAATCCTCTATGTTTTTACCATCTGGGTAGAAATAAATTGCCCAATCATACCCACCAACGGTGAAAATGTCGCTAGATATGTACTTTCCAGGTCCCATTCCTTTGGCCAAAGAGTAACCCCTGATGGTAAAATGGTGAGACCCATTCACCGTTTCGTTTACAGACTTGGACGATGAATCGTTTCCGGCACGGTCGATGGAAATTTGGTTCATTTCATCGGAATTTGAAAGAGAATTTGGGGAAATGAAAGAAACCCTAAACGGAAAAATGAAAATTGCAGAAGCTTAACGATAAAGGAAAAGGGGAGAAAGAAGAAGAAAGAGATTTTCAGGTGAATTTATTTTGTTTTGGGGGTTTTATAGGCTTTGGGATTTAGGCTTTGTTATTTTATTTGACCTTGGTATTAAACTTTTATTTATTTATTTAAATTTTCTTTTAATATTTTAAAAAAAATATATACTTAGATACGATATCCTGAACAAATTACAACAATAACGTATTTGGATGCATATCTAGAACAAATATACCAAAAATGTATTTGGACGCCCAAAATCTAGTAAGATTCATAATATTGCAAAGCAGAGTATATTTAAGTAATTAAGTCCTAAATTAGTGAGAATTTTGTAAGTTTCTCAGTATTAATACTACAACAACAATAAAATATTTTGGTCATTAATGCATAGGTAATGATTTTATTTTGGTCCTTAATGTATTTCACTTAATTGAAACGGTCTTTAATGTATAACAAGTGTGTTCATTTTGGTCCTTATTATATTTCACTTGATTGAAATGGTCTTTAATATATAACAAAGAGTGTTAATTATCCATTAAGTACCATTTCAATCAAGTAAATGCATTAAGGATCAAAATGAACACATTTTATTATACATTAACGATCATTTCAATCAAGTGAAATATATTAAGGACCAAAATGAACACATTTATTATATGTTAAGGATCATTTCAATCAAGTAAAAAGACTAAAATAAAGCACTACACATACCTTAAGGACCGTTTTGGTCATTTTCTCCGATAAAATTCCACAAGTGAGATTTAAGGAGGATAAAGTGTAAGCAAATCTTATCAATATCTCTTGGAGGTAGAGATATTGTTACCAATATACCATTAGCTCAAGTGCAACAATTTTATGTATAAAGAAGAATAAAATAAAGGCGAAATACAATAACTAATAATAGAAATAGAGTAAAATTCAGAAGAAGAAAAATATAAACACAATAAAATAATGTAGTAACCGAAATAAAATTATATTAGCATGATTAATTTAATAATAGTAAATATTTTTTTTAACGGAAGTATCAAATTAGTATGGCCAAGTAAATTAAAAGGTAGAAGATATTATATGAAAAGAAAACATTAATATGACTTTATGTTCTGGCAGTGGGGTTGAAAGTCTAGTGTTATTCTAGCTTTATTTGTAAAAATTAGGCAAATCACATAGTATAAGAAAGAAACTACTTCCTATCTCTACTCTTTCATTAATTACCAAAAATTCCTTTTTTTTGTGTCTTTCGGATACATAATATTGCAGGTGGATACTTTAATTAATAAAGGGCGGATACTTAAATTATTAAGTTGTTGTTATCAGTTTAATGCGTTAAATAAGGGATTAAAACATAAATTATAATTGACTCCCACGAATCACGCGTACGTTTCTTCCTTCAACCAATCAATCATTCATAAACCTCTAACTAAATTATAATTTTTAAATTTCAAATTGTGAAACATTCTCCCTGTTCTTCGAAAAAACAATAAATGTTTGATTCAAACAATTTTGGAACGCAATTTTGTGAAGATTCGAAATGAATATTTCGATCTTGTTAAGGCATTCTGGATCATGGGGAAGTGATGTTAGATATGAGCGATACAAAAGTGATGGGATAGTGGGTGGGGTAAATATTTCGTTCGTGAATCTTATTTCAGCAATTGCAGCTGAATTGGATATTGATGAATTGAAAAAAAACATCGAGATCAGATACGTTGTTGAAGGTAATTCGTCTCCATTGTGTATTCGGAATGATATGGGGGTGAAGTTGTACATAGAAATTAAGAAACATGAGGTGGGATTCAGTATGTATCCTCTATGCATTGATACATCGGATAAAAGTGATGAAGAGATACAAAACTTTGATGCAACAAAAGGTGCAATCGTGTGTGTTGAAGGTGGAAAAAGCAACGCAAAGGCTCTAAGCATTGTTGAATAAAAAATTGGTGATTCATAGTACATACCAGAAATGGCGGTGGAAAATTATATATCAGATACAAATATTTCTGTTGTGGAAGTGAAGCAAATGTACAAGGATAAGGCAACTCTAAAGGCTGTAATTGAAAAATACAAAATAAATAATAGCTTCAATTTTAAAGTTAAAAGATCTGATAACAAAAGGTATGTGATACAACTATCTGATAATGTTCTTCATTTTTTATAATGTATTTATTAATATGTTTACCATGACACACTGATAATATGTGTTACGTGCAGTCGTAGGTGTTAAGTATCGTGTTCGTTTTGATTTTCTTCTGGTTATTAATGTTTAAATTAAAAATGATAGATGAAAAATGATTAATATGAAAATTGTGACCAGTGTATACAATAAAGTATCATATTGAGATACCTCTAACTGAATTTAGGTATGGGGCAAAATATGGTATCCTTGAATAACTCAATACCTTGGTCCTTTATTGACAAGACTAAATCTTCAATAAAATTGGAGTTGTAGGTAGAATCAAACTTTAGGGGATTCTTTGGAATATGTTTAATTACATAAATCATATTCTGCAATTACATAAAAATGATTTTTATCAAACATAAAAAAGTACATGATACATTCATACCTACAGATAGAAATGTTATACTATTACAGAAATATAATGATGTTTCACTTTAATTGATACTAAATAACAAGAATACATAAGAGGTACACAAAACAAATTATACTGTATATACAATGGCATAATTCAATGTGATACAAATATAAATTCTCATAACCATTTTTATTCTTTTAAGTATCATATATAGAATTATCATTGACTATGATGCACAGTACCAAAATCAATCTAGATGCCAAATTGTGAATTAAGCAAGTATCTTAGATACAGTAATGTTCATTTCATTTGATACTAAATAACAACAAAACATAAGAAAACGTAAGAGGTACACAAATTCAATTATTTCTTATATACAGTGACAAAAAACAACCTACAAAGTAAATGTGATTTGAGTACTTAACTTCGATACAATTCTCTTCACGTTTGATACAATAACAGTTAATAAACAAATTCGCAAAAAAATATTGTATCTGGAAAATAACTGCATATTTCAAAGATGATACTTAAAAAAAAATTATCATCAGATTAAAAAAAAACAGGTGATACATATATGATAAAAATTGCATACCATGGGTAATGTTGGTCGATTAATGGGAGGGGCAACCTTTCTACCCCTTTTCTTTGGAGTTTTTGGATCTTTTGAAGTAGATGCGTGTACTTCTTTTATCGATTTTCTCTTGCTAGAACTTTGATTTGTCATGACTATCTGGTCATGCAACCTTTTAGAACTCAATTATTTGTTGTTAGGATCTTCTGAATTAAAAATTAAAGATTTGTTAGATATTAGATGCATAATGCAAGAGCCAAAACGATTGATACACAATAAAAGAAAAAAAAAAGTGAAAATCACAATGGAGAAGATGAGAAAACCTAATTTCAACTCTGAATCCGGTTGAATAGTGATAGGATTCTTTTGAAATTCAAAATTATTTGAATTTGATAACTGAAATTGTAATGGGAGAGATTGAGGGCGAAAATTAGGGAATGGGAAAGGTCTGATTTGGCTTCCAAATAATAAAGTATTCGGTTAAGTTGATTTGGGGGGAAATAAGGGATTTTTGTATTTTAATAAAAGAGTAGGAAAATATTGAGAATATGTAAAGTAATGTTGTGTACTTAAGTAATTTGTCCTTATTTATAATAAATAAATTAAGAGGAACTTTCACATATAGCCACTCAAAAATAGCCTAATTACTCTTCATAGCTATAGTTTGATAATTATAATTCGTAGCTACATGTTATAGGGAGGAGAGAGGCGAGCAAGACTGGGAGAGAGAAGAGAGGTGAGCGAGAGAGGGCAAAGAGTGGGAGAGAGGTGAATTGTATATGTATATCAGTTAGATAATTGTATATTATACATATGTATTTGTATATATGGCAAGCGAGATTGGAAAAGGGAGGAGAGAGGCGAGCAAATTGGGAGAAGAAGGAGAGAGGCGAGCGAGATTGGGAGAGGAAGGAGAGAGGCGAGCGAGAGAGGTGAATTGTATATGTATATCGATTAGATAATTGTATATTATACATATGCATTTGTATATATGGCAAGCGAGATTGGGAGAGGGAGGGGAGAGGCGAGTGAGAGAGGCAGAGAGTGGGGAAAAGGTGAATTGTATATGTATATTAGTTAGATAATTGTATATTATACATATGTATTTGTATATTCTGGCGAATTATACATATACAAAACATGACTAATTATACAAACTCGAAGTCAATCCACGTAATTAATGTATAATGTTAGTCGCGAGTGGTAATTATAGCAAAATATAGCTATGATGAGTAATTAAGTAGTATAATTTTGCTTAATCGCGTAATTTTCCCATAAATTAATGAGTAAGTATTTTTGCTAAGATGTAATTTGTGTTTGATTATTAATTTTAAAAATATTTCTAAACAATAATTAATATTTGATCCTTTTTAAAAAAAAAGTATTTCTAAAAATACGAAGAGAAGCTATTTTTCTCATCTTCTCAAAAACAATTTCTGTTTTTACTCAAAAATATTTTTCTTCTCTTAAAAAATTGATAACAATCAATTCGAAAAAATAAAACACACTTTCTTTAAAGAAAAATATAATTACTTTAGACTTTGAAGACATTTGATCAAATACGTTATAAATCTCTTTGGCACATATCATGAATACGATATTCATGAAATCACTATACATAAATTATTCTTTATATGTATTTTCTACACATCACTTTTATAACGTAACTCACACAAAATATGCGTATTATGTTCATAAAAGTTTCATTTTTCGACCTATATTTTATCCCCTTCCTCCATAGAAGTTAGAGCCTTCTGTAAAACCCTTTCCTCGTATAATTTAAAATTCAGAGTTATATTAATATTAAAGTTAAATTTATACTTGAGATCAAAGACATATAAATTATTTTTATTAAATATTAATTTCTTCGTGTTAAGAAGTTGCTTAAAATAATAGAACAAATTATAAAGCAAAAGAGTTAGAGAATACTGTCTGAACTCGATTTTGAGCTCCTAAATGGTTGAGAAATTATAATTATTTGAAAAAACTACATAATTACATAAATATTTTTATCATATTTACTAATTTTTCCTATAGTTTGAAATAATTACATCGTGTCTCGCTATTAATAATTTATCACCAAATTTTAAGTCCAATACATCTAGATACATGCATTTTTGCTACGAGATATACACTGAAAATAGAGAGAGAGGTGAGCGAGAGAAGAAAAAATGCGAGCGAAAGAAACTATATATCTCAGACATATGTGAATCACACTAAATACATGTATATGTGATATTAGATACATTTTGAATAGGCATAATACATAAATTGGACCCTAAACTTAGCTTCGAATTTTAAGTATGACCTCTAACTTTCAAAGTGCACAAGTAGGCACTTCAACTATCCAATTCTTAAACAAAAAAACACGTGAATCCAACAGCCAAATTGTGTGATATACAAACGCTCCTACGTGGCTTATTGAGCCACTCAGTGGCTGCCACGTAATTAAAAAATTACACGTATTTTATAATTAAAAAAAAATAAAAATACAAAAGAGTAGGGTCGTATTTTGTTTTCCCAACCCACCCCTACCAGCCCCTCCACCCCCCAAAAAAATTGAAATTTATTTTTAAAAAATATTTTCAACTTCAAATTTTATTTTATTTTCACCCCTACCTCGACCCACTCCACCCACGCACCCACCCCTACCAGTCCCCCACCCCCTCAAAAAAAAATTTAAGTTTGTTTTTAAAAAATATTTTAAACTTCAAAATTTTATTTTTTTCACCCCTACTCTCGACTCCCCCACCTCCCACGCACCCACCCCCTACCAGCCCCTCCAAAAAAAATTTAAGTTTATTTTTAAAAAATATTTTCAACTTCAAAATTTCATTTTTTCACCCCTACCCTCGACCACTCCCCTCCCCCAACCCCCCTACCAGCCCCCCACCCCCACCCCATTTTTATTTTTTTTAAGTTTGTTGTTAAAATATAATTTCAACTTCAAAATTTCATTTTTTCACCCTTACCCTCGACCCCCCCTCCCTTCCCCCCTACCATCCCCCCATCCACCACCTACCAGCCCCCCACGCCCAAAAAAAAACTTAAGTTTGTTTTTTAAAAATATTTTCAA
>JAJOOO010022032.1:0-25766 GCA_029582685.1 Solanum piurae
AAACTTATGGGTATAAATCATATTTTTCTAAAAAAGTGAAATATATTTCCCAAATACTATGGCCAAACACATGGTGAAATTTCACCCAAATTTCACCCAAATAATATTTGTCAAGAATATTTAGAAATCTATGGCCAAACGCTAGCTAGAAGTCACGTTGTGAAAGTATATACTTAAAATCTCCTTCTGGAGAAAAAAGGTTTTTAAGTAGAATTGTTGCAAAGATTTCAACCTTTCTAGTTTAATTTTGGAAAAAAATAAATTATAAGTTGTTTAAGTTGGTCATAAAAGTTAGTAGCAGTAATTTTTACAGGAAAAATGACTAAAGAGAGAATCAAAATTATTTTATTTTATTAGTAAAAAATACTAACTATTGATTTATTTCCTTATTATTTTATTTTTTTAAAAAAAGTTTTTTATAATCACTGTGTGTGTGTCAAAAAGATTATAAGTTAAATGAAGACCAGACAACGCGGAGTTGCAAAAAAAAATTCAGACTGATTGAAACCTTTTTTACCACAAATTTTTTTACTAAAACTTTGTTTCTCGAAATTTCAGTTGAATCATCGTATAATCGTAGTAGCAAATCAATCGAAATTCCTCGTTGCACTTTTTAATCATTTGATGATATTTCCACTAATCACTAATCTCAAGCTTCTTTAGTAGTAATAGTAATTGCAAATACTTCCTTCGTCCATTTTTACTTGTACGCGGTACTATTTTAAAATGTCTAAGTACCATTTATTAATTGTCAAGTCAATAATAGAAGAGTAATATTTTTATATTAATTGTTAATTAATAATTAAATTATACTATTACTACTAATTAAACTCAGAATAGTAATTTTTTGAGACGTGGAGAGCAAAATAAACATTTCTAGAAAGAAAAAAAGAATAAGCAAGTTGATGCAAAACAAAAATTGTCGTCGTTCCTAAACACAGTGAAAACTTACGGCGCTACCGGTTTTGTTGTAAAACAAATGGCGCACCTCGTAATAGAATAGTAATTGCAAGTTGCAACGCGTGGTGCGATTCTCATTCCTAACAAATCTACTTCTTGTCCTGCATAGGCCTATGCCTAACAAAATATAATTTATCCTTAAAGAAGTCATAACTTTTTCTTTGTGATTTATTTTAAATATAACTTAAATTTTATAGTATTAAGAGTTAATTACATTATTTTTTTATTTTTTAAAAATTTCTTAAAATTTATGAATTCTGGATACGTCACTCAACTTCCGGATACATGAACAAATATTCAGATACATAGGAGAGAGAGATATGACATTTGGGTACATAGAGGGGAGGAATGTGAGGTGATAGGGGGAGTGATGTATTCGAGAGGGGAATTTTTTTTTTAAAAAAATGGTAGGGAAATTTAGAGACTATGATAAAATAAGATGTGTATTTTAAGTAATTTTTCCTTATTTTAAATCACAAATTTAATATTTGTATTTGATAAAATGTTCTTACATAAATTTAGATAGAGTAATTATATTCAAAGTTAAATTAAAAAAGGATATATGAAAAGATATTTAAGTGTTTTGAGAAAAAACTTTGATATGAAACTCCAACTGAATTCTTTTTAATTGAAGGATATCTGTAGACTCAATTCTCAACTTATAGAGAGATATTTTGATATACAAATGTTTTATTTCGATTCAATTGTATACAAATTTAAATTTGGGAAACTTACATAAATATACTATAATAAAAAAATATTTACCATTTATAGCAATAACATTTTTTTTCCACTTGATCACTTTTAATACATGTATAATACAATTTTAATACATATTACAAAGAACAATTTATTATTCACACATAATACAAGTTTTATTGATGGATAATATATTTATCACACATTCTAATACATTTATATTACAATGTGTCAATTTCTTACCAAACAAGCACAATATATGTTTAAAAACAATTATAATACATATATATTGCATACTTAATTCACTTTTAATACATATTGCAGATTTAACATACTATTGTTATATATTGCTATAAATGGTAATAAATAAAAAGTATCGCTAAAATCAGTAATTATTTATTAAAAGAAACTCATCCAAGTAATTTTTCCTTTAAATTTTATGCAAACATACAAACACAATCATTGATACATATACATAGTAGTTACATATATACAATTATCTAACCGATATACATATACAATCACTGCGCTTTTATACAAACGAATGCGTACCTGCGATTTATACAAATTTGATGCTCCATAGCAAACATAAAATTTGCTATGGAGCGCAATTATGCAAACTATAGCTACACCATACAAATATGATTTTTATGTTTGCTAAACCTAAAATTTACTCTTTTATTTTAGGAAAAATTACGCGTATAAGCAAACATATACTAGTTAATTACTTAATATAGCTATAGTTTACCTTAATTACAATTCGCAGCTTACTTTTAGCTATAATTACACAGCTTAGCTTTTTAGTTTTGTATAATTCACGCATTTGTATAATTCAGAATTTGCATAATATAATTTGTATAACTTGTATAATTCAGAATTTGTATAATATAATTTGTATAACTACTGATGTTTGTAATTGTATAAATTCGTTATTTCGAGTTTATACAAAAATAACTGAATTATACAAATGTACCCGCGAATTATACAAATCCGCGAATTATGCAAATCCGCGAATTATACAAATGAGGCAGCTTAAACTATAGCTACAACCCGTAAATATGCAAACTATAGCTATGGAGCATAATTAAATTTATTATAGTGGTTATTTGTGAAAGTTTCCCTTTATTTTACTAAATAACTATTCAAAAGAAGGGCCGAATAATGAAAAAGTTCTCTTTGGTCCTTCCAAATTGTACTAAAAGATGTATGGGCTTAGCTCAATCTATCTTTAAGGCCCATTTTGAACTCGATTTTGTAAGCCCAAACAATCAACATGGGCCATAATAAACTTTTCTAATTATTTTTGTTTGACAAAAAACTAAGCCCTATCAAAAACCCTAGCTTCACTCATGTGGTGGCTGAATATATAAGCCTTATCTGAAGCTACCTTCGTTTTTCTCCATTGTAGAAGAGAGATTGTGAGGGAGAGAGACCGAGAGAGGAAACAAAAATGGTGTCACTGAAACTTCAGAAGCGGCTCGCCGCCAGTGTCCTCAAGTGTGGGAGAGGAAAAGTATGGCTTGACCCTAACGAAGGCAATGAAATCTCCATGGCTAACTCAAGTATGATTACTTTGAACTCTCTTTATTTTAAGATCTGTTGATGATTTTGATTGTTTTAGTTTATTTCAACTATACCCTTTATGTTTTCTTGGATTTTTATCACTTTTTTGTTTTTGTTCTTTTTCACTTTTGGGTTTTGATGTTAATCGAGTGTGTTTACTGTAAGAGCTTGTGATTGTTAGATATGTATATGTTTTGCATGATCAAGATTACTAGTATTTGTTGTTTGAATTTTTATGCATACTGGTTTTTAAAAGTTATAGCTTAATGGAAGAAAGGATTCATAAAGGCAATCTGAGCTAGTTGAGACCAAATTAGCTACCCTCTGCAGATAGATTTAGAGAATTGTTAAATTATCTTAATGACAGATTGTTTAGTTGTGAAATGTAATGGACCTGAAACATAGCGGTATGAATGTAGAGGATTTATATAGCTGATGTCAGTTGATATGTGGTTGAGCATAACTGGAAGATTGATTGTTAATTTAGAGTTTTGGTTATGTAAGTGCTGCTAAGGATAAAGTTGCAAAGGTGTGGGAGATGTTTCATTCTTATTTGCTTCTTTTTCGTGGTCCGGCGAAAAGAAATGGTCTTAACAGGAGAAGAGCTTTAACATATTGCTTGAGCTCAGCTGGTGTTTTGAGCTTTTTTAGCATTCACATTGACACATTGATAAGACATGAGAACATTCACATTGATAAGACATGAGAAGGCTCTAGCAAATGGATCCATTTTTACTTGCTTTTTATGTTTTTCTCTACACGTATTGGTTGCCTTTAATTCTCCTTGTTTGTGTTGAGTGCAGGGCAAAACATCAGAAAGTTGGTGAAGGATGGTTTTATCATCAGGAAACCAACCAAAATTCACTCACGATCTCGTGCACGCAGGATGAAGGAAGCCAAAAGGAAGGGCCGTCACTCTGGATATGGTACCTCCTAATATTGTGACATTGGTTACTTGATTAAGTAATTGTAATTTCTGTTTTATGGTAGAAATGCTTCTCTGAATAAATGTAATGTATTCTAATGTGTGTAGTTGACCCCATTAGTTTGTGTTTTCATGATACTTCAAACCGAATCACTTGTGAAGTTAACTTTTGAATGTAAGCTCAGCTTGAAAAATGGCATAGATTTGCTTTTGGATGCATTCATAAAACAAAAAAAGTAATTTTCTTTTGGAGGCCCTTGATACTCAGTATATAAGTCTTTTCTCAGGTAAGCGTAAGGGTACCAGGGAGGCTAGGTTGCCGACAAAGGTGCTGTGGATGAGGAGACTTAGAGTCCTCAGGCGTTTGCTTCGCAAGTACAGGGAGTCCAAGAAGATTGACAAGCACATGTACCATGACATGTACATGAAGGTGAAGGGTAATGTCTTCAAGAACAAGCGTGTGCTCATGGAGAACATTCACAAAACCAAGGCTGAGAAGGCTAGAGAGAAGACCTTGTCTGACCAATTTGAGGCCAGGAGGGCAAAGAACAAGGCAAGCAGGGAAAGAAAGTTCGCTAGGAGGGAGGAACGTTTGGCTCAGGTAATTAAGGTGCATCACCTGAGACTGCTTACTACCCGGCACCCTAACTGGTTGTGTGTAGTAAATTTTGACTATTTACAATAACACCAATTAAATTGAGACGTTTTTTTCTATTTAACAGGGACCAGGAGAGAAGCCAGTACAACCTGCAGCCCCAGCACCAGCAGCCACAGCACCCCCAGCCAAGACTGCCCAGTAAGTTATCACAAACTTGCTTTTAGTTTATCAAGTACCTTGAAACAAAATTTGATGAATGCTATCCTTGTTGCAGGGGAGGATCTAAGAAGTCAAAGAAGTGATGATGGTGAACTTTAAGGAGGGTTGGCTCTATATCTGTTTTTTGTTATTATGCCAGTTTAGTATCTTTTATATGTTCCCTATTTGGTTCATGTACTTTAAGAATCAATGTTTTACCTACATGAAGTTGAATAGATGTTTGGAAGTTTTGATGCCTTGTTATTCTTGTGTTTCCCTCTGTTTCGTATTCAGCTATTCGCTTTTCTTTGGTCAATACTCACTATACATCAGATAGAATATGCACTAGGTGACTGCTGATAGTTTGCAGGCAAATTCTGCTGCTCCGTTGCTTGCTTATGCTTTACATAGAGCGTGTATGGATAGATTTTTAACTTATTTTATCATTTTAATCAAGTGCGTTGCCTTAAAAGCACTTAAAATAAGCTAATCTAAGCAGGTAGGGTGTGTTTGGTAGGTAGTAAATATTTTTTAGGAAGACAAATGGGTGTTTTACTTTTCTGATATTTGGTACACAAGTAAAATATATTTGTATATGATTTCATCAAATATTGTGAGAATGGAGGTAGGGAATAAAATTAATGTGGAATGTTGTTTATGGAATTTGTTTTTTCCGTACCTGGCACACCCTAAAACATTATTGATGTATATCCCCTAATTAGTTTAGTACCATTAGTCTAATTCAATATTTGCTGCTCTTTAAATCCATTTTTTTTAGCTAGTATATACACGATGATCAATTAAATAAGTTAATATTCATATGATATTATGAACTTTTTAAGTAGGCAAGACATATTTCTTCTTCTCCAGTAATACTCCTTGGAGCATTGTAGGCCTAACATATTTTTGTCTGAAGCTCCATGTGTAAATTCGATAGTTACATTTTCATGATGCTGGAATTTTCAATACTCTCTTTACGAGCATTGAATTAATTTAGTTACAAGAAACTGTCATTGGAGAGTACAAAACAGTGAAGAAATCTCAAATTCACTAGTCACTGTCATTTACAGACTTCTTTGATAGCGTTGAGCGTTCACAGGCATCCCACCATCATCTCCACGGAACTGTCTATACCTGAACAAATCATCGCTACCTTTGTTCAACCTGCCTCTGGGGGGCATAGGTAGCAGAGGCAATGCATTTGGATGGTTACAGATTCCGAGTTTCACTACAAACGTGACAGTGGTTCCCTTTCCAGAGCCCTCACTTTCAATCCAAATGTTACCTTTCATAAGTTGAATAAATCTGCATCCATCCGTTTCAATTGTCAAATGAGTACAAATAATGATAACGAAGGCACACAAAGCAACATACAAATAAGGCACTGTACCAAAGAGATAAATGAGGGTAAAAAGAGGATTGTCTTATAGAAGCCTTTATAATATGGACACTAGGAATGATGATCCCAAATTTACAATTTGAAACATACCGTCTACAAATGGCGAGCCCCAGACCTTCCCCTCCAGTACTTCGATTTGACGTAGGTCGTGCCTCTGCAAATTTGGTGAATACTAGTGGTATATCTTGTGGACTAATGCCACACCCAGTATCTCTAACCTGCAAGAACATAATCCGAACAGGATTAATTTTCAAGTGAATGATATAGATCACGTTTTCTGAATGATATTCTACTCTAGACGAAATAAACAAAATACAGAACTGCAAAGTAAACCTCCCACAACAATAAAAGTAACTGAAGCCAAAAGGAGATTCTGTCCTGCACGACATGGACAATCCGAAGGGAAGAGGAAGAACATATCTCTTCACATTTAATAAAAATATTTAGCAACCAAAGAGGGTTTCAACTTGTATCCTGATTCTTTGCTGGCTTTGGAACAAATAACACACTTTTTCCCTGGACGAGCCAACAAACAGCTCTTAGAACTGCATGCATTTGTATGCAAACTCATTTCATCAAGAAACATGGTACAACCATTAAGCCATGATAAGAGGATAGAAATGCTCAACCTGGACGCGCAAATAAAACTGGCCATCACTTGGCATAGGGAACATTTCAGGAGGATGACAATCTCTCACATACTCTGGTTTGGCAACTGAAGCCTCAATTGAGATATGACCTTCTTTAGTGAACTTCACAGCATTTCCCGCCACATTTAAGAGAATTTGGATAAGACGTTTTGCATCACCCACAGCAAGAATAGGTAAATCCAGAGCCAAAGCAAGAGTTATAGATAATTTCTTCAAAGATGCAATTGGCTTTATCAAATTAACGGCCTGCAAATCAATGTAAAAAATGAATTCATGCTACCTGTTTACTAGAGAAAATCTACATGTTACCAGTGTATGCTAGATATGCATAGGTAATAGGTTTGTCGTCATATACCTCTCTTAAGATTCCATGAAGATTGAATGTTCCATTTTCGAGTTCAAGAATACCATCTTCAAGTCTAGAAAGATCTAGAACATCATTAATCAGTGTTGCAAGAAGATTGCTACTCTTCAATATGGTCTCGATCATAACCCTCTGCTCTGGAGTTAAGTCTGTTTCTAAAAGCAGAGAGCACAGAGCAATAACTGCATGCATAGGCGTTCTCATTTCATGGTTCATTACAGCAAGGAAGTCGTTACGTGCACGGATGGCCATCTCTGCTTCTTGTCGAGCTACATCCAAAGCAATATTCTGTTCCATGAGCTGATCATGGGCTCGCATGGAATCTTCTAAAATTGCAGCATGTGAAAGAGCGACAGCAACCTGATAAGCAATTGCACTTACTTAAAATGACAATGCTAATAAGAAATCAAATGCAGAAGTTCTAATTTCTGTTCTTCAGATAATGACATATAGCTGCCTTGTTCTGTTACTATTACAGGATTGCACTTAAAATGACAGAATTCTAATTCAAAACTGATATGGACAAGTTCTAATTTGTGTTATGGAGTAAACAACATATAGCAGCCTTGTTCTGTTAGGGTTGCTAATACAAAGTAACTTCAGAGAGCAAAACAGAAAAGCAAGGGCAAAGATTGGACATAAAACCAGCATAAATTTAATAAAGGAGTAGAATCCAATTGACCAAAGAGAGCGGCTATCAATGCACCTAAACATCCTTACCCACACTGCAATTAATGCCTTTATCTGTAGACAAAATTGCTCATGATGATTACAAAGAGAAATAATCATTCTTAGGTTGCAATTCTATGCTCCACTATTCCTTTCAGTTCCAAGTAAATTAAAAAGAGGTAAATAAAAGAATGGGAACTCATCTCTCATCTCACTAATCTCTTAATTCTGTCTTCTTTCTCCTTCTCATCTCTCTCTTTAGCAGAAACCATGACAATATTATGCGACTATCTTAAATGATTTACTTACAGGCAACACTATCCACACCTTAAACATTTATTTGGGGGTACTACTGAAGAAACTTCTATTTGGTAAATTATCAATAGATTGGAGGGTGGAATGCATGTTCACTGTATGCATTACCTATTCATTCAATGGATGCTTCAGCAATAAGTTTCAAGTCATAAGGCTTCCAAGATCAGAATTTAATTGACATATCTATGTTGCTCAAACTCTTTACAATCCCTACCGCACCCATGTCGGCATGGGTGTGGATCGACACAGGAACTAACTTTGGGTGCTTTGACTACATCTACGACCGAGGTGTATAGATTGATTGGGTATTTGGTTTGATTTTAGGGTTTATGTCATATATATGGTTATATAAAGTATGAAAAGGCTTTGCTATTAAACGAGATATCTTATGGATATATTGGGTGTTTATTAAGAATTAAATTTTTTCATTTCTAGTTCAATAACTCTAATTAATCAAAATTTATACTTTATATGTTGTGATATACAATTATTGACCATATAGCAGCACCCGTATCAATACCCCTGAATCCTAAAGTTTATATAATGAAGAATCTGACTTCTAGATCCGTACCTATATCAGATACCGACACTAGAGTCCGAGCAACATAGGACATAACCTTACCAAAAAGATTCTGGACAAAGAATTGGAAAGGAGAAAATCATGCAGCTTATCAAGAAGCGACACATAGTCCATGTGCTCTCATTGGAAAGTAATAGTTACCGACATTGTGCATCTAGCATTATAAGTTCATAACACCCATTAAGATGAGGATAATATAGCCTAAGCAAGTGAATACATTAGAGATAGTGTGGATAAGTGTATCAAGAGTGGAAATAGATGCTCCGGTGAATAAAGTACAACACTTTAGGGGGGAAATAAAGTAGTTGTGCAAGGCCTTCATCATTTTCCATTTTATGTGGTCATTTGTCTTGATTTGGAAAAAAAGAATGAGAACTTTCATTTGCTAAAAACTAATGCATAAAAGACATCTTTTTTAGACCATACTGAACTTTCTACACATCACTGACCTGCCTAGAAACTTGCCATACTAACGAGCGAGTAATAAGATAAAGGAAGTTAGCAATTAAAACCTGATCTGCGACAACTTGCACAAGTTCTAACTCATGTTCACGCCACTTTCTTAAGCCATTCATCGGGAGAACCAGAACCATAACCGCATAACTTCTAGTAGACAATTCAGCCCAGTCATTAGTAAAATTTGAGAGGTGTAAAAGAGGTACACGAACAGCAACTACTTCTGGTGGAATATATCTACCAACAGTATTCCTCATCCTTGCCAAAGGATTCGTATGTGGAATCTGTATTGCTTCAGGGCTACTAAAAATCTCATTGATAATAGGAAGATTAATAGGCACAGTAGATCCCAGAGGTATTAGATTGTTCAAATTATGGGAAAGTTGCAAAGTCAGGCCTCCTTGGCATGGCATCCACAAAGCACATTCTGCCAGGTCTAAGGTCCTACCTAGCTCCACAAGAGTAGTCTTCAAGATTGTGTGTCTGTCGAGTGTGCTTCTTATCTCATGAGTCAGCATCCTGACATGTCTGCCAGTTTCTTCTTGTCTTATTATTAGGCCCATTTCCTTGTCAAGCTCTTCAGCTCGAGTTTTCAAGAACAACTCTCGCGTTTTAACACTTAGCAAATCAGGAATAATGTGAACAAGCATCAAAGCTGTGATACAGGACACAGCAGCTGTTAACATTTTTGATATGGTCATAACCACAGCAACCGTCTTAGAGTGCATAAAGAATGTCCACAAGCTAATAAAGTGTGTTGCTCCACAGAGAACAATAAAAGCGCCAAATTGCATGAGAACCCATCTGTATGGGAAGCATGCAGATTTGTGGACAAAATAAATAAGCTCCAATGGAATGGAAAAGTAGGCTACAGCAATGAAGAAATCTGAGAGGTATTGGTATTTAACCAGCAGGTCACCAGTTGGCAGTAAAGCCTCAATGCAATCACAGGATTCCATTTTCTCGTTTCGTCCAAAGAATCTGAAAAAAAACAGAATGAGGAATGGTTCTTCATAACTAGTAAAACAGACAATAAAGATGCGACAAAAAATGCATACACCATTGTCCACGACATCTTTGTCGTGCAGTGCATCCATTTGCTTATCGCAGTTCGAGGGAAAAAATAATGAATGAAGAGGCATTAATAAACATTAGCAGTGGACAGACATTTGTTAGTTATTGCTTTTACGGTTATACAAGTGTTCCTGATCATTGCAACCAAAAGACTGATCTGTGTTTTAATATTACCACTCGTTAGCAGTTTAAGGAAAGAATTTAGAAGCTTCCTATGCTGTCACAGTTATTCTAAAATAATATGTCCTCTGTTTCATTTTACTTGACCCATGTTGATTAGGCACAACCCTTAAGAAAGCTTTTATAGGGGTGTATTTAAAACTAACCTTATTAATGACGTTGAAACTCTAAATTTGACTACTACTACAATATGTGGTTATTTAATACTTCCTCTAGTTCATAATAAGCGAAATTTTTGGATTTGGCAAACCCCTTAAGAAAAACATTCAATGGCATAATTCAAAGTCTACTTTTCCACTATTGCCCTTTTGCTTATTCCCAAACTATTCTTAAAAGTAGAAAGAGTCATTACTCAAAAGGGTTTGTGATTTGATTATGATAATTACTTGTAGAAGTTAAGGAAGCAATTTGAAATCCTGACGTAAATTTTTTACATTGCTTGACATCTAACTTTTGGTTTTGTATTGAAGCGATTGACATTAGTTTCATGATGAAAAGTTTGTAATATTGGAGCCAAACTTTTAAATTGAAAATTTAAGCACAATAATAAACCTCAAAATTCAACCAGAAAATTTCTACAACATCAACAGAGTCTTCAACATCAAAGTAGTGAACTATTTCAGCAGAGTCTTCAACATCAAGATCCATGAAATCTTATCTCTTAATTCAATTTCAAATATAGATTGAAAAAATGAGAAATTTATAAGGTGGTACTCTCTCTAGTTCATATTAAGTGAAATTTTTGGGATTTTTTTCATAGTTCAAAATAAGTGAATTATACAAAGTTCAAGATAATTGTTTAAACTTTTCTCTATATTTGTCTTTTCCTTTAATGAGGTTTTTAGCTATATTTACATTTTCTAGGAGATAAATTGCACTACTTACAAAGTTATATTTATGATTCAAAGTGAAATCATAAATACAACTTTGTAAGTAGTGCAATTTATATCCTAGAAAATATAAAGTATAGGTAAGAACCTCATTAAAGAGAAGAGCATAATATGGAAAAAATTTCAAACAATTATGTTGAACTTTGAACAATTACCCCTAAAAATTCACTTAATATGGACTAGAGAGAGCACTAAGGGTAGTATGGAAAGAAAACAATAAAATTCTCTTGGTTTGCTAAAATGGACTAGTAAAAAGAAAAATCCATTTCTAGAATAGGTGCCAAGTATAATGAAATGGAGGGAGTAGCAATTTCTTGATCTTCCGACGGAAGGAATAGTTTATTTGAATTCTCTATCTACAATATCCAAGCTTTCGTAGTAGTACAGAAAGAATGAATAACAAGAAATCAAGTAGAGCATGGTGTTTCTCCAACTCCAAGCTATTTTTGGTGTTTGCTCTATTATAGGATTTCTCCAGAGGGAATGCTCCTACATAATTATGGTATTATTCACATTCATTTCCATTGTTAAACCAAGGCAAGAAAAGAAGAAAAAAAAAACTATAAGATCTTTTTATCTCCTGAACTCTCGAAAAAGTATACCTGTTTGTTTTCTGATGATTAATCTATTAAATGGTAACTCTGGTTTTTCAACCTCCATGTAGCTACAAGATTATGCATCTAAAAGGTTATGAATCCATGCCAATTCAAATTCACACTCAATTTCATTTTTCTCTAAGTAATAGACAGACACATATCCTTCTCCCCAATCAAAATAGAAACTTGGAAGGAATTTATGCACTAATAGCAAAATCATAGTAGAATCAAATTCACTCTTTTATCTGCTAACTGAAAAACCCTTAAACATCGAAAATGAAGCTACAATTTACAGTTCAATATCAAATTCCATTTAACAAAAAAAAAGAAGAAGTTACACCATAGAGTAACATAGATAACCGACATTTTGCTATAGATTTTGGATCAGATTTTAAAATTTTATCTTCATATATCTGTTTACCCATAAAATTTTATCAAATTTTGAAAATCTAAATCTTCAAATATTTTCAATTTTTGGGGACTTCTACTCACAAAACTTCAATTTCTTTCCAACTAAAATCCATATCTAAACACAACTTCAAATTCCATAAATCACAACTCCAAAAACTCAATTTTTTAAAGTTTCAACTTCAAAAATCTATAGCCAAACGGAAGCTTAAATAGTTCAGCATAGCAACTTATTACCAAAAAATTTCAGCAACTTCGAGTTTCCTTCCTTCCTTTAAATGCTATTTCCTGCTGCGACACATACCTGTCTCGCAGCAATTTTTCATTTTTTTTGCACGACCTAAAACATAAAAATCAGATCAGGCAAAGTATTCTTCATATCAATTCAAGCGGAGAAAACTATGAGAAACAAAAAAAAAAAAGGACAAATCTGAGAAAGAGATTACTGTTTCGATGTGAAAAATGGAGATGGAGAATGCGATCTCAGTTTCTACTACTTCACTGAACTACTACTCCATGTAAGTTCGCTTTATCATTTTCAGAATTTCCATGAATTTGAACTGTCGTTTTGCTTGTGCCCATCGGATTTTCGTTGTGTTCTTCGATGATATACTGATTTTAATTTATAGAAATTCGGCGATTATCGAGAAGAGCTCCCCCAACTAAAAGTGAAGTAAAGTGGAGGGAAGTAATTAAGAGGAAAAAAAAAGCCTAAACTCCTCACCGGAATCACGCTGCTACAGTGAAGCACTTCATACGTGTGTTAACATTTTCTTTTAGTTGGTGCTCATATCACATATGTATGATCACGGAGAATATCAATAGCTCAGTTGATTAATATTATTCAACTAATAAAGGAATATTTTATTTTTAACTAAAGGTTTCGAGTTTGAATTTTGGGTATGAAGAAAATTATGTTTGGAGCGCTATTCCCGAATGGATCGTGCGCAATTCGAATTTAGTCGGAGCTCCAATGTGGACTCCGGACACCGAGTGGGAAATCAAAAAAAGAAAAGTTCTGAGATTAAAAAAAAATCCAATTCCGATATGATAATAATAAGATAATTTTTAAAGATTCTTATATAAATATATGATCTCATTAATATTATAATTTTTTTTTAAAAATGACAAAACTATTTTAGACAATTTAATGAAATATGATTCTAGTGTTTTATTTTTTTTGTGAAAATTTAAATCTAGTTAAAGTTCATCTCTGACTTTTCTTGTTACTTTCAAGTTTTGGTGTTGTCTTTTCAAACAACACCAAAAAATTGTGAAAAGTTCTAAATGTTTGTGTAATTGGTTTCAAGTATATTGTATCGTCTTCAATTTCATCATCAACATTGTTTTATCCAATTGTTCTACAATTTTTTCTGAGCTTTGAACCTTTGAAATATGTATCATTTTCACACGATTAATTTAATAGGCTGTTGACATCTATTTTATTGCTATAACCGAAATTAGAAAAATTACAACTCCAAAACACCAAATACATTTTCTAAGCTACCTCATTTTCTCATTCCCAGCCCACAGTTTTAAGATGTATGGTTGGTTACTTACCAGTTACCACTGTATTGTTTAATGTTTTAAATTTGAAAAATGAATATTAATTAACTGATTAAACTTACCATTTTTATCGGGATTTTAGTAGAAAATTCAAGTTAAAAAAATCTTCATTTAGAGGATTTAAACATTTTGATTGTATTACATGGATGCAATTTTGAAATTAAATGAATGTGAAATTATTTACGATTTAAGAATTAAATACTATCTTTTATGCAAACTTTGATAGAACACAAGCATATGAAGAGAAGCAACAAAAGCTAATAATCATGAATATCATGATCGATAACATATAATTGTAGATTTTAATTGATATTTATCTCTTGAAGTGATGAAGAAAAATCGTCCACACGATCATTCTCTTGTTCCACAGTTTTTTCCTATGTAAATTAACTACAGGAAATATCTAAAATTCGTGTAGTCGAATTTATCTAGAAGACTGTAGCTATTTTTCTTTAATCTTTAATGAAAAAAAATCTCATTTACAAGTTTTAGGATTTAAACCATTTTTCGAACCAACGATCCTCTTTTTCACTAAGAAACAATCAAATAAATTTCATTTATTCTTTTTATTCTACCACAGTTGGGATCATAATATTTAGGATTTCAATTGTGAGTTTGTGACAGTAGTTCGCAATAGGAATGAACTAATTCTACTATAATAAATTATAGATTATTTCACTAAAAAAATATAATTGCATTCCTTAGTTTAATTTCAAAATTCTTCATTAAATTTTATTTGGCTTTTTATGTTAGAATTATAAATATCAACTAATTAAATTAATTTTTTAATTTATTGACTAATTTAGTTCTTTACACGTAATTTTAATATAATATGATAGGTAATAAAGTGTTTACCACATAGTGCTTACTCGAAAGATAAAAACTATAATATAAATTGTAACAACCGTTATCATGAAGTTCCAAAAAAAAAATCCAACCAAATTAATTTTAATCGTCATTCTTTCACTCTTCTTAGCATATTTATCCATATATAATTCAAAATATCATTATCCATGTTAATTTGTGGTTCAACAATAATGGCCAATTCACAACCACATAAGCCAATTATATTATTAATTCTGTTTAATTCTAGGGATATCAACTTAATTAATAAGTTTTTCAGTTAAATTTGATGGCTTAAGGCCCCTAACAAGATTAATTCAATTTTCTTTGATATTAAACCTATTTGCTTCTACTTCTGGATACAGCTAATTTAATTTAAAACAGGAACTAATCCCCTTTTTAGCTAAACTTAATGAAATTCTATGTTATATAGTCAGCTTAGTAATGCTAACAACGACACTTATGGTAAAATTACCATTAGTGTTAAATAGGAACCTCTCCTCCAGAATAACTAAAATGATTTACAACGATCATCTTCTTTATAACTCTATTATTCATAAATTGTGTTCCTGATGAAAATGTTAGAAGGTGATCAGGGAGGAACCTAGAGTATAACGAGAGGGGTTAACCTCAGTAAAAAAATTATATGGATACATAAAAAGTATTTTAAAAAATTTTAAACATAAAGTTAGTGGTGATGAAATTCAAAATTTAAATTTAAAACATTAATTTTTTATTTTTTGAACTTCTTAATGAAAATACTCGTGAACAAATATAGCTATTAAGGAATATAATCCAAGTTAAAAGGATCATGCCTACTATTATTCATGCCTAAAAATGTTTATTCGAGTCGGCATACGTGTCATCTAATTTATTAACCGATTAATTTAGCGATAAAGATAATAATTTAATTTAGCCACGCGTTAGAAATCTTTTTTTTCCAATTATTTTGTTAGGTAAAAATTGAGAAATAAAAATACAATTATAGAAAAGGATTGATCTGACCAAAGCTGTGTCAGAACATCTTACTGAAAAAAGAAGTGGTATGCATGAGTTAATATTTATATTAGAATCTAATTATAGTTTAGATTTATATCTTATTGGAAATCTATTCATAGAAAAATACTTTCTACCAAAAATTTTACGTATTCAGAGTTTGAATTCAAGAGTTTTCATTAAGAAAAATACCTCATCTACTATATCATATCCTTCGATAACGTAAATATAAGGTTGGCAATTGGCGGTCTGTTAGATGCCTAATATTACATACAACTCCCCTTGCCTGGATTTGGAATTCATTGGAATTCTTTTTTCTTTTTTTAGGGGTTGAAAGGGGTCCATTTCCTTCGCAACTCTTTTTTTTTTGTTTATAGAATAAGATAGATTAGACGTTAATAACATTTAGTTAATATCTCAGATGGTCACTCAACTTTAAATAGTTCACAGGTCACTCAACTTTGAGTTATTTACTTAGAAAGTCACTCAACTTTGTTTTATAACTCAAAAGTCATTCAACTATTGATGTTTCACTTAGAAAGTCACCCAACTATTTATATTTCACTTAGAAAGTTACTCAATCAATTTAAATAATTTTTTCATTAAATTTTATTTTAAACTATTTTTAAAGAAATAATAAAATATCTATTTTAATTATCTTATTGATCCGCTCCAATTACTCCCTCTGTTCCTAATTACTTGTCCATTTTTCCTTTTATAGTTGTCCCTAATTATTTGTCCATTTTGACAAATCAAGAAAGGACAATTTTTTTTACCTATTATACCCTCAATTAAATGATTAATTACTTTGAAAAATATAGAACTTTTCATCCACTTCATAATTAATAGGGGTAAAATGGTAAACTCACTATGTCATTAATTGTTTTCTTAATTGGTGTGTTACTTCAAAAATGGATAAGTAATTAGGTACAGAGGAAGTATTTAATTATAATTTTTCTGAAAAAACGGACAGTAGCAATTGACTCCCACCCCCCCAAAAAAAAACATTTCCGTTCTAGTAATTGTAAAACTAGAATTAAATTGTTAAAAAATTATCATAAAGAAAGGTTGGAATTGATAAGAAGTAAGAAAAAAACGGACAGTAGCAATTTTCTACTGTTTTTTTTTTAAAGAAAAGGTAAAAACAAAAACTATATTTCAACAAAATTCAATAAAATAATTTAAATAAGCATTTTTTTATTTTTTTAAAATAGTTCAATTATTTTTTGTACTTTTACAATATTTAATGAAAAATTATTTAAATTGATTGAGTGACTTTCTAAGTGAAATATAAATAGTTGAGTGACTTTCTAAGTGAAACACTAATAGTTGAGTGACTTTTGAGTTATAAAACAAAGTTGAGTGACTTTTTAAGTGAACAACTCAAAGTTGAATAGCTTTTTAAGTAAATTATTTAAAGTTGAGTGACCATCTGAGATATTATACTAATTTTTTATTAATTTTCTTAGTCAATTTTAATCGCTTAACTTTTGATTGATTTTCGATTCTAATTTTACTGATATATGATTTAATATTTTTAATTCATTCAAATAAGGGTATTGAGAAACAAGATGTATGAATACTACCGTGAAGAAGTGTGAGAAATGCTTATAGTAAGTATAAAAAAAAGATAAAAATAAATTTATTTATTATTTTATTTTTAAAAAAAGATTAGACATATCATAATTCATCTGCATCTTATTAAACATTTGGATTTTCATTTTTACGATACAACAAACCCAATTACTTAAAAGGCGTGTTTTGATCCGTTATATAGGAAATATGTTGTATTTGATGTATTTTTAGAAATATATCACTATAGTTCTTTATTATTATTATTATCTTATTATTCAATATATATTTTTCATCATAGTGTTATAATCTTGTATTTTTCAAACTTATTTTGGAAAATGTTTTTCTTGAGTTGGGGGATCTATAAAAATAACTTCTATACTTCATAAAAATAAGAGTAAATGCACTTAATGTTATTGTTGTTAGAAGTATATTGCTCTGAAATACGAAGTAACAAACAAAATTTAGCAAGTTCGAACAATTAATAACTCCAAAAAAATTGTGAATATCTTAAGCAAAGAAATTAAAAGGGCACAATTGAAATAATTAAAGATTAAATATACTTAATTATATATTACAAGAAAAAAAATAAAATTTTCCTATACCGAAGAGTTCAAAAATATTATTCACTCTTTTTTTTTGGTCGTGGAGTGGAGGTAGGGGATTGGGGGTTAAAAAAGGAATTCCATCACATATCAAAACATAATTATAACATAAAAAATAATTAAATAAAAAACATAATTATAACATAAAAAATAATTAAATAAAAAACATAATTATAACATAATAGAAAAGTATGCCAAAACAAAATGATCACAAGAAATAAATCAAAATACTCGAGTGTCAAAGGTTGATCAACTAGATATAAATTGTAATGCAAGAGATGCATGAACTAACTGTGAAAACTGAACTCGAATTTGAGCTTGGAGCACATAAAACTTTTCGTCATTCTTAAATAGGCTCTACATTACACGAAACAAATTTAATCAAAGCTTCAATACAAACATGAATAGAGTGAGAAAAAAAAACACAAATTTAATATGAAAAGTCAGTTATAAAATTTGTTTTTTCAATTTTCAGTATAAAAAACATTTTCTAATATTTAAAGAAAATATTATTTCAACTTAAAAATGAGAAAAAAATATTTTTCTCCGTAGTTGGACAATGTAATGGGGTCCCTATCCTAGGAAAGAGGAATCAATAACAAAAGGGACAAGTGAGGTTCATTCACCTATCACCATCACATGAACTGATAGTGATTTCTCAAGTGCAAGGAACCTGCCACCTTCAGACTAAACATTTTCCACCACAAAGTTGTTGTTGATGTCTCAACCCACCTGGTCAAAGGCCCTACTATGACAACATTTCTAGAGAATATGAAAGACAAATGACTTTGACTAAAGTAGCATAGTTCAAATTTTCATTAAAATAATTCAAAATATAAATTTTAATTTTATTATTACAATATAATTTTACGGTTTTTGATGGAACCCTTGAGCCCTTAACTTAAACCCTGTTTGGCAGGGATAAAGAGGACAAATGATTTTCACTAACGAAATGACGCAACAATGCTCAGTTTGGTTATCCTCTCCTTACAGTCAAGTGACTTTCAACTTCCAACCCGCGTTACTAATGGTAAGGTCTCCATTTCATAAAAGATGATTTTCTCCCTCATTATTCATGGCCCAACCTCATAAAAAAAATACTTAATTCAGTTCATTATTTACTTGGCTATCGCTCCAGGGACTCAATACAAAAAAAATGGAGGCATTCTCACAGTAAAAAAACACTGATAAATTGCCAGGAATGAGAAAACCTCAAGAATTGTGTCAAATGTTTATTTCCCTCGTCGAATCTGATGGACAGAAGAAGCTAGCCATGGTCCTCTTACCCATTTTGAAGAGCTAATGAATCAGATCAGTCAGTTGGACCAATCATTTTCTCAGGGACTACAAGTTGATCAAACTCTTCACTGGTGAGGACTCCTAGATTGAGAGCAGCTTCCTGCAGATTTGAGTATACGAAATTGTTTAGCATCGAATGAGAAGTGATCCCATAAACATAATTGACGGATACCGTTACCTTCAAACTCGTTCCCTCCTTGTGGGCTTTCTTGGCAACTGCAGCAGCATTATCATAACCAATTTTCTGAAATAGGCAGCAAGAATATCCACAATCAGTCAAATTTCTTGAGTTTCAATACATTCTTGTCAGATCAACCCCTAACTATGAGGAAAAAGCAGTACTAGTAAAAATAGATAAGAGATAGCATGAACTCTAGATATGTTGATAGAATACTTACTGGGTTCAAACATGTGACGAGCATGAGCGACTGCAAAGTTAAGCAAGAAATGTGATCAATAAGATAGAGCTTAAAATGTATTGTAGAAGAGGACACCAAAGTTTGTATTTTTAGATGCACACTGACCTCGTGCAACAATTTAGCAATTCTGTCTCTGTTAGCTTGGATATCCCTCACACAATTCTTTTCAAAGGAAGCAGATGCATCGCCTAGCAATCTTACTGACTGGACATGACAAAAAAGGAGAGGTATGTCAGTCTTGTGAAATTAAAAGGCAGCAGCAGGTAACAACAATCAACAGATTACATTTGTCGACCCAACCTAGGACCCCCCACCCCCCAAAATGAGGAGTTCTTCAGACTCCATCATCACACATATGCAAAGCAGAGCTAAGTTTAAGAAAGGGGGTTCAATTGAATCCCCTTCGTTAAAAAATTATAATGTTTAAATAGGGAAGAATTACAATTTCTTTTTGGGTATATTAACTCGTTGAGTTATGTTGACAAAAGGAAAACTCAAAGTACAAAGGGGGCCTAAAATGTTTTTTAGGTCATAGGTTCATATCCAAGTGTGACAGTCTAGTATATATTTTTTTGAATCCCCCTTCTGCAAATTCCTGGCTCCACCACCGCACATATGGTCCATTTAAACCATCAATGGTACTAAAACAATGAGTCAATGACGAACACACATGCCTTTTAATCTATAGGAAGAATGGAAATGTCAAGAAACCACAAATTAGTCAGAAGAAGAGATGAAAAAAAATTTGGACTTCATTCCACCCTACATGCTTCTCTCTTACAGCAGCTTAACTTGAAAATGCACACCATAATCTGATTTAGTGTTAACTAAAAACTAAAATAAAAGAGAGAGTACATGTAGGAGAGCATTAGCAATCATCGGCTTGAAGACATTCAGCTCAAAATGGCCATTTGATGCACCAACAGTAACAGCCACATGATTCCCCATAACCTGCCGTTCATGAAAGATTCAAACATTAAACTTGAAAACAAAGAACTCGGGTAAATTACCCAACCATATAAATGTCCTATCTTGGAACTCAGCGTGCTATAACTCAAAGTCAAACTAAAGCTTCAAGACAATTTGATTACATCATCCATCGGACAGAAATGTTACCTGAGCACAGACCATGGTGAGAGCCTCACACTGAGTAGGATTTACCTTGCCCTGCAATGGAAGTCATTCATGGTAAGATTGGGAAGAAAGGGCTAAACATGACCAGAGTATGCATACATATTCTTTCAAACAGGTTTAAGGGAAATGAAGTTACAGGCATTATACTGCTTCCGGGTTCATTTTCAGGAAGACTGAGCTCGCCAAGACCACAGCGGGGACCACTGAATAAGAAAGGATGTGAATTCAACAAATGAAAAGAATAAGATAAAATCATATAACTGGTGGAACACACATCCTTCTAAGCTCTGAAATCCTCAAAAGATAGCAACCTACGGAGGAAATAATTAATACATATGAAAAGCATACCTTCCCAAGAAGCGTATATCATTCCCAATCTTCATAAGGGAAGCAGCCAAGGTATTTAAGGCTCCACTAGTTTCAGCAAATGCATCATGAGCAGCCTGCATATGCCAGAATTCTTAAACACTAAATACTTGTTCTAATTCTCCTCGTATTCTATCAAAAGCAATGAGCAAGCAACCATAATCTTCAATTCACAAGCAATACACTCAAGAATCAAGATATTACCAATGCTTCAAACTTGTTTTCAGCTGTAACAAATGGCAAATTTGTTTCCTCTGCAACTGCTGCAGCAATTTTTATGTCAAACCTATGGAGAATCAACATAATATAACCACGATTCAAAACATATGGCATGGCTGAAATAGTACATATGAAAGGGTGAAACAGCAAGAGATTTTACAAACATAAATTCAAGGGATTTGGCAGCTACAATGTCCCCTCTGCCTTCACACACCAATAATGAAGGATCAGGTTGCTCAAATCGACCACAACCCGACCTTAATGGAATACTTACCCTTTCTTTGTATTTAATCCTGTCCCTACTGCTGTGCCCCCTTGTGCGAGCTGCTCAATGAAGCTGTTATCAGTTAAAACAGGGCAAAAAGAGGAAAAAGGAAATTAAAGGGTTATGAAATAACCTGATACATGCGTGGAAGGGTGCATAAGACTCTATCGATTCCATATTTCACCTACAACGGCAAATAACCCTTTAAGAACAAACACTTTTGCTCTACTTATAGTTACAACTTTAGCATTTGAAAATGTTGAATGTCAACAGAGCTTACTTGAGTTGCATAGCCACTAAACTCTTGTCCAAGAGTCAAAGGTGTTGCATCTTGTGTGTGGGTTCGCCCAATCTTGATAATGTCCTTGAATTCGACTGACTAGTAAAAGCAATTGGACAGTGAAACAGCTTAGTTACCAATTACTGGTGATATTACGGAAGTATGAAAACTGAGAAGATTTTGTGTGAGCATATTGTACTAGATGCTAAGGCAAGCAGCAGATTTTGAATTAAAATAGTAAATGACTCCAAACAATGTATGACTACAGCTCGGACAATATTAGCATTGGCCTTGAAGATCAAATTAGTTTTCCAATTGAGAAAAATAGGCTGCAATGACACAATCAGATCTAAAGGGATAGAAATTTGTTGAGGATTGTGGCAAACAACATTGACTTGAAGATAATTAATGTGCTAAACAAAGAGAGAGAAGTCAACATAATTTTGTAGAAAGAATAGCAACATGTTGTCCCGTAAAAGTATTCCAAAAGTTTGAGCTGCACTTTTGTATTGATTATATGGTATTGTACCATAATGCAATAAAAACATAAAAAATCCAGAAGACAACTGAAGATGGATACAGTATACACCATAATGCTCAACCAACTACACCAATTTGCACCTGCAATTTAACAGGGCAAGTTGCTCTGTTTTGAGCATTAATGACCGAATAGGCAAGAGTTGCAACATTGTGCACCAATACAATAACATCGCCAGTAAAGTAAAATCTGATTAACCATGTCCTAAATTTGTAATTTTGTATCATTACAAGTAACAGCGAACGTGGTTAAAACAACTTAAGATAGTTGCATTGGCTGCAAACCACTCACCATAAATACAACCATTACAAAGAATCTGGATCTAGCCTTTATGTAAACACGCAAGCAAAATTGCAGAATATAAAAAACACATAATGCTGCATAATCTGCTTGGGAAGTTTATGGAACCAACTGTCTCCTTTTCTTCTAATTATAGTATACTATATTTAAATCTATACGAGTGAAAACATAACTTAACACTCAACCTTTGAATTTAGTGAAGTATGCAACTGTTTCAAGTTTGGTACTAATCTTTTATTTAGCTCCATTGCTGCAGCAATGTGCATCACCTACACATGGAAAAAAAACATCACTAAGAAGTCAGCATAATTTTGTAGAAAGAATAGCAACATGTCTTGCAACAAAAGTAACACTAAAGATGGCTTACCGTAGGAAATGTATCATTTGAAGATTGCGATTTATTTACATGGTCATTTGGATGCACATGTTTGTCTCCGCGGTTATGGCCAAGTATTTCAGCTGCTCGATTTGCAATAACCTGAAGATATAACATATAAATCATAACAAGGGGGGGAAAATACACGAGTCCATCAAAAATTATTTTTTAACAATTCAGTAAGTTAAGGATTATGACAAGAAGAAATAGTATGAAATTGTTCCAGTCTTCCTCGAAATGTCCAGTAGACAAAATTGGCAAGCTATTTATAGTCTGAAATATTTTAGCTACCTGAGAAACACTAAACACATACTGCAAATGAAATCCAATTCTGAAGCATGGTAGTTGAATTATCTTGGAGATAGCCAACTTTAGAAAAAACCAGTAATTTCTGGTGCAATCACAGGAAAACTCTAAAATGGAAGCAAAGTTTTCAATCTTCCCTAAACCACCTGAAGCTAACCAGTAAATGCACTGAATATTTCAAAAGGTGGAATACACATTCATGCTGGGGTCAAAGGGGTATCAAGGGAGCCACTAGGCTCAATGTTAGGTCTTGGAACATAGGAACTTTGACGGGGAAGTCTATAGAGTTGGTGAATATTCTCAAGAGGAGGACCAATATAGCTTGTGTCCAGGAGACCAAATGAGTGGGTACTAAGGCTAGAGATGTTGATGAATTTAAATTGTGGTACTCAGGAGGCTCGAGGAATAGGAATGGAGTAGGTATTTTAATAGATATGGAACTTAGGGATCTAGTAGTAGAGGTTAGGAGGATGAACGACACGATGATGGTGATTAAGCTAGTCATTGGAGGACTTACCGTACGCAACGCAAATGGGCTTGGACAAGGAAGGTAAAAGCGGTTTTGGGAGAATTTGGACGAGGTTGTGAGGGGTATCCTGCACACCAAGAAACTTTTCATAGGAGGAGATTTCAATGGCCCCATTGGAACAACTTCAATGGGTTATGACAATGTCCATGACGATTTTGGTTCTTGGGGATAGAAACAAAGGAGGAGTTTCACTTTGGACTTTGCGAGAGCTTTTGATTTGGTGATGGCTAATTTGAGTTTCCCGAGGGAGGATTACTTGGTGAGCTTCCGTAGTATGGGGGTTAAGGTTTAAATAGATTACTTACTCCTTAGGAAGTGTGGTAGAAGTCTATGTAAGGACTGCAAGATTATCCCAAGTGAGTATCTTACAACCTAACATAAGCTCTTGGCAATGAAGAGGAAGAAGAGGGTGTTGTATGATCTATCGAGGATCAAGTGGGTGGCTTGACTACTACTAGAGGTCAGGAGATGGGGGAAAAGTTGATGGCGATGGGGGCTTGGGTGAGTAGTAGGGATGCTAGCAGTATATGGGATAGGACAACTAATTGCATTGGGGAAGTAGCTAGAGAAGTGGGAAGAGAACCATGAGATCTCATGTTCAAATTCAAGTAAAGGAAAAATACACTAGGTGATTTTTTTCCATTTGCCTAAATCATGGGGGTTGAGTTACCAGTACCTGTGCAGGTAGCTGGTAAAATGGTCAAGGTGTAAACTAGGTGTGCACTACCGAATGGTCAAGGTGCAGGCTAGGTGTGCACTACCGTTAAAAAAACAGCAAGATGAGAAGTTCTATAGGAGGAGGAGACATGCTCAATCACAAAAAAATGGATAAATTAAATAAGAGCATCTGAATTATTTTGTCAAACAAAAGCATCATTCTTTTGAATGGCCTTTAAGCATTAAGGTTATTCCTCGACCTGCTTGAAGCAGATAATAAGGATCAAGCCTAGAACAAGAAAAGGATCTGCACATTCATGAACTTCTGATTACCTCGTTAGCATTCATGTTACTTTGAGTGCCACTGCCAGTCTGCCAAACCACCAAAGGAAAATGGTCATTTAATTTTCCTTCTGCAACCTCTTCAGCTGCTTGCATTATTGCTTTTCCAATAGATTGGTCAAGGCCATAGTCCATGTTCACCTGCAATGTGATAACTGCACAATTAAAATAAGACTCCAAAACAACTGCTGTCAAGCATTACAACACGCTTACAGCTAATATACCAAAATTTTGAAAAAATGTAAAAGATAAAGAAGAAGTTGTCAACAGCTTAAGAAGGGAACAACATTACAGATACCAACCTTGGCTGCACACTTTTTAATAATACCGAATGCACGTATGATTGGCTCAGGCATTCTTTCACGATCACCCCCAATTTCAAAATTCTGCAATGATCTTTGAGTTTGAGCTCCCCATAACCTGAAGGAGATACAAAAAAGACCAACAAGAAGAAAAGAGAAAGTACAATTAGAAGGAAACTCAGGATATGGTAAACTTAGAAAAGAATTTCAAGACACACCTGAAATTTCACACCTACAACTAGGTCTCCAGCTCATCAACGTTTAATGCACAGCTAGAGCAGAGAAGAGAACCAACTACTTTGAACGTAAAGAGACATTGATGTGCCCT
>JAJOOO010022033.1:0-34229 GCA_029582685.1 Solanum piurae
TCCATGTACTAACACATACTTTTTTTCTACATTATATATTGCATGTAGGGTCCAACGTTACTACTCCACACCCTCGTGGCTAGTTGGTTTCATAGACATTGAAGATTGGGGAGTCCTCATGTTCCGAGGAGCGAGATATAATTTTATTATTTTATGTAATTTTGTTTCAAACCTTGTGTATGATGTATGTTAGGCGGCTTGTGTAAGGCCTCTCGGGACCTTATACGCCAGGTGATGGCTAGGGTGTAACTTGGGACATGACAGATAGTTACACCAAATTTAATGAAAATAGTAATAAATAAATTATCGCCTTTTCCATTCGGTCAAAGAACTAAGAGCGGTAGAAGTCCTGTCTCAGGGAATGGGCTTGAAGGCTAGTGGTCATATTAGTCGTCTAAGGGGAAATACCTTTTCCGGGCCTATCCCCATTCACCTATCGCTTTCTTGAGTTGATGTTTAACTTGCAGGCAACATTAACAAAAACATGGGTAAGCAATTAAGAAACAATATGTGGGTGTGGAGGTTAACATTGATGTAATTAAAAAGGTCAAGGTGCATGCTAAAAGGTTACTAGACAATCATAGAAAAGTTAGGTGATCATTATTGATACTAATCTTCTTTCGATCTCAAAGTATCATGACACAAAAACTCCTTTCGATCTTATTTATGAAAATTTTAACTAAACCATCAAGTTTACAATAATAGCTCTTTATAAAAATGGAATTAATTTCTATGATAATTTTTTCTAAATGTCATATATGTATAGAAGCAAACCATGCCAAGAAACCTTTCAACTTTGTTATTAGTAGAAAGACTAAATTGCGTGAACTAATACATTCTGATTTAGCAGATTTCGAGAACACTATTAGCAAAGGTGGAAAAAATTATTACATTACTTTTGTTGATGACTTTTCTAGATACACTAAGGTATATCTTTTTAAGTCTAAAGATGAGGCTGAAAGCATGTTCTTGCAATTTAAAGCAGAAGTTGAAAAACAATTATACATGAAAATTGAGTGATTTAGATCTGATAGGGGTGGTGAATATAGTACTAAAACTCTAGATGATTTTTGGGAGAAAAATGGTACTATATATGAGGTTAGTGCTCCATATACTCGCCAATAAAATGGTGTAGTCGAACAAAAAAATAGAACCCTTAGAGAAATGGTGAATTCTATGTTTTTAGTCTCGGGTCTATCTGACAATATGGAGGGAAGAATTATTGTCTGTGTGCTATATTCTTAATAGAGTCCCTCATGAAAAGTTAGACAATACCTCATATGAATTGTGGAAAGGGGTTGCCCCTAACTTGAAATTTCAGAAAGTGTGGGGGTGTTACGCTAAGGTTGGTCTACCTTATTTTAAACGAGTAAGTGTTGGTTCTAAGACTTTTGATACTGTCTTTATCGGTTATTCTCAAAATAGTGATGCAAGTATGCTTATGTCTTTAAATGATCATTCTTTTTGTGAATCTAGAGATGCAAAAATTTTGGAGCATATTTTTCCTTTGAAAAATAATGTGCCCAGTGATGATAAAAATAATGCTTCTGCATATGTGTCTGTTAAGTCTCATGTTATTCCTTCTTTTGCTGTTATTTCTAATGAGCATGAAAATTAGAAAGCGTAAAAGATGTAGAATTGAGACCAGTTTTGGTCCTGATTTTATCACTACTTTCTTGACCAAAAATTATGATATTGATGTCTTAAGTTATTAATTTGTGTCTATCTACTTAATAGAAGATGAACCTAAGACTTATGATGAAGCAATGAGATCTATAGATGTGATATTTTGGTAAGAGGCTATTAAAAGTGAATTAGACTCGATAATTTCTAATCCACTTGTAACTTGTATGATTTAAGTAGAGGTTGTAAGCTCATAAGTAGCAAATGGATATTTATGAAGAAATTGAGACCTGATGGTATTATTGATAAATATAAGGCCTTGTTATTAGGGGGTTTTAACCAAAATAAAGGTGTTTTATTACTTTGATACTTATTCTCATGTGACTAAATAGCGACTATTAGGACTCTTATTGCTTCATCCACTAATAATAATTTAGTGGTACATCAAATGGATGTAAAAACAACATTTCTAAATGGTTATTTAGAGGAAGATATCTATACGAATCATGTTGAGGGGTTTGTGGTTCCAGTACATGAGGATAAAGTATTCAAATTGAGAAAGTCATTGTATGGACTAAAACAAACACCTAAGAAGTGGTATGGAAAATTTAATATCACATTAGTGGATAATGACTTTGTTGTAAATTCATTTGATAGTTGTGGTTATTCTAAGATGACAGTTTCGAATTGTGTGATTATATGTTTATATATAGATGACTTGTTAATCTTTGGTCCTAATTTGAATGTTATTAATGAGACTAAGAACTTTTTGTCTTCTCAATTTTATTCGAAAGACCTTGGTGAATAATATGTGATTTTTGGAATTAAAATCAAAAGAACTGCTAATGGTTTCTCTTTGTGTTAGTTTCATTTCATTGAAAATATATTGAAAGAGTTTGATCATTTTGATGTAGTTGTATTGAGAACTCCTATTGATCCTAGCATACACTTTAGGAAGAATAAAGAATCTAGTGTTTATCTAGTGTTTCTCAAACTGAATATGCTAAAATAATTGGCAGTGTAATGTTTATCATGAACTATACTCGGCCTGATATAGTTTATGTTGTTAAGAGATTGAGTAGATATACTCATAACCCAGTACTGAACATTGGAATGCTCTTCATCGCTTGCTAAGATATTCAAAAAGTGTTATTTCTTGGAAGTTCTCTAAATAGACTTGCATAGCACGTTATACCATGGAATCTAAATTCATTTCTCTCGAGTTGGCGAGAAAAAAAGTTAAGTGGCTGAAAAATCCTTTGCAAGATGTGCCATCGTGGGTAAGACAAGCTTCACTAGTCTCTTTTTATTGTGACTCACAGGAAGAAATTAGAATTGCCAAAAATATTGTTTACAATGGAAAAAAGAGACATTCGCATCAGACATGGTGCAGTTAAGTAGTTGTTGAAACAGGGTGTTATTTCCTTGGAATATGTACGGTACAAAAGAAATTTGGAAGATCCTTTGACCAAGGGTTTGATAAGGAAAATAATCCTTGAAACGTCGAGGGGATGGGGCTAAAGCTTATTAATTGAGTTAATGTGGTGGACTCATTCGACCTTAATTTACACCACGTTTTCTATCCGTATGGCCTGAGGCAATGTTTTATAAGGTTGAACTTATTTTTCTCTCAATAATTCTATAGCCTTAAGGTCGTCTATTTGAGATAGACTTGATGGAATCACCTATGTGAGTGTAAAGGTGTGGTCTCCTTTTATGAAAGCTTTGGGTCGTCTTTCTAGAGCACTCGTAAGACCCAATGTGTGTGTGCATGGCCAGACAATCACTTTTTGTCATGGAGGTTGCTTAAATATATGGATATGGTATGTATTATGGGGGTCTCAATTCATATCCACTCAGTTCAAGAGCGCTTCACTTTGTGGATATTAATTTGTTGGCACATATCACTATGTGTCAATTCAAATCGAAAGATATTGCAACTTGAGTACATGTTCTTTCCTTTTGTCCAAAACTTGATTCTTATTCTTTATGTTTGCATTAGTGGGGGATTTTTGAGGTAATTATGTTGTTGAGTTAATTATTCTAACTTTATTAACTACGTGTAATGCAAAGAAACAAATGCAGAATACATTTCAAAGGAGAAGACATATCCATTCCAAAAACAAAAGTGATTCAATGACCTTTAATACCAATAACCTTGACAATCCGTTTCTAAAAATTAATCTGTACTACTTGCAAATCCTTCTCTTGAAATCATATATAAGAAGTGGCTTTGGTGAATATCAGATACACCACACCAACACCAACAAAAAGAAGAGAAAAAGTTTTTCCTCTTTTCTTCTTAGCTTATTCTTAGAATATTTTTTGAGCAATTGATTTTGTGAAACCTCCAATCATTTAGCCACGAGTGCATGTGTTTGAGAGTAACTCTGAAACCTTGGGGAGTGACCGGCTCCAAGGATTTGCACTGGAGTCGGGCAAAAATTACTTTCAAGGCAGTTGCTTGCCACGACATGAATGTATTTATTACTATGTATTTCTAACTAATACCAATATTGTCATATTGTTTTCAAACATAAGTTCAGTGCATTTTAGAACAAATTCCTTTGTTTCTTCAAGAGGCCATTTACCAACTTCTTGATCGAGCAACTCCACTAGGTTATCCTCTTCGATAGCCATTTTCTACCATGTGGAAAAAGTTATTGCTTTTTTAGCAGTAAGCAACTGAAATATGACCTTCCCAATTATGTATTCATTAATAGATCGCCCCCCCCCCCCAAAGAATCCATTTCTTCTCCTTCTCAGCCGCCTCCTCCTTCTCCTTCTTTTGTGTGTACTAAACATGTCTAGAAGTTCAAGTGAAAGCACAACTAGTTTATTCAATAAAGCACAAGAATTATTTATTATATATTGTATAGTTGTTGCGTTAATTATTTATAGTCCTAGACGAACCATTCCTATAATTTGGCCAAATGAAACAAGAGCAAGGGCTAGCGTCATTTGGTATTTTACTCACAGCAAGGATGGAAGTTTTCATTTGGCCAAACTGTTGGAATGGTTTTTCTAGGAAAAATAATAGTTGACACAACAACTATACCACATTTAATAAATAATTATTTTTCCTTCTTGGATAAACTTGTTGTTCTTTCAGTTAAACATCTTGTCATGTGTGGTACACACAGAAGAGGGAGAAGGATTTAGGGTTAGAAGGATAAGACACACTTTCTTAGGGGAAAAAGATATATGAATGAATAACTATTTGTGAAGATAGAAGAAGGGTATTGAAATATATCCAATATTCTGAAGTTTCTTTATTGTTTTCTAGAGATACATCACATGGATCTTAACCACCTTGAGGTCTACTTACCATTGAATAAAAATATTGGTTTCCAAAACTATCTCACGTCAGGGCAAAAAGGAAATGGTTATCATGTTTTTTGGCTATTTCTTATCTCTATAACCTCATATGCAAGTGTTGTTGTTTTTAATGATACTTTGTTCCCAAATAAAATTCTTTAGTGATGGTGAGACCTTAGTTTTGTCCAATCAAAAATTTGCAATAGGATTATTTTAATTATCTTAGAATATTTTGATGCAAGAGTTATCAGGGTTGTGGTCTCAGAATATGGGGCCAATTTAATATGAGTTGAAAATAAACTAATATTGAATCCACTTATATATGGTGCAATATTATTATTCAACAAAGAAGAACACATTTTTTGTTCAAGATTTTTTAAGAACAATGATATGGATTAATAATTCAAATTGTTCCCATACAACCCCCAGATAGTTGGTATACAATTTCTTAGCACAATGTCTCTCTATGTAATGACCCTCCATGTCATTTTATTCATTTTCCGATCTTTTAAGTGTTAAGAGTAATGACCCAAAGTCCTTTATGACTTGCTAGGACTGACAAGTTAGTCTGTGGGTCGTTCATTTGGATTTTGTGCAAGTTTACATATTTTGGAGTCATTTAAACTTGAACAGTTGACTTCAGTCTAAAGTTTGGGAAGACGGTCTCAGAATGCAATTCTGATGGTTTCATCAACTCTCATAAATCCATTTTAGACTAGGGTCATGATTGGTTCAGGCCCCAAGTCTTCTGGTGTGAGTTGTACCTCTATGCGTTTTAAATTTTAAGCTTAAGTCAAGGGTTGACTTTGGTCAACATTCATGGTAAGCATGCTCGAATGAGAATTTTGTCAGTGCGGTTAGCTTCATAATGTCGAGTTTGGTCTGGATCTACCATTCGTGTGGTTCCCTAGGCTTTCGATCTCATTTTGAGATTTATTGGGGTTTTTAGCTTAAAACAGAATTTGGGTGTGACCCACTTTTCATTAAAAACGACATCGGATGGATGTTTTGATTGTTTCATTGAGTCCAAAATATAAAATTCAATGGGGTAGCATATTTTGGTTGTGTGCATAGGCTACCAAATAAGTCTCATACTCCCCATCAGAGAATTCAGAGTTAGAACAAACCAACTAAAGTACTGGATATCTGATGCAGGATTTTAGCGACTAGAAATTAGACTTTTATTAGCGACCAGATTTTACTTTTAGTGATAAGTTTCAGGTATTAAAACCCAGAATTTTCAGCTTTAAGCCCTCATTTTCAATTGGCAGTTTCTCCATCATCTGAGCTCCAATTTCTGTGATTAGAGATCCCGTGTGATCGTTGGGAGCATGGCTACATGGGTATGTGATTAAAGATTTTGAGGAGCCTTCGTTTGATGTAAAACCGAGTTCAAAGGTTCTGCCTTAGCTTGGGTTTCTTATTAAATATGTATGTTGTTGTTGGGGATGTTCTCGAGCATCATATTGTGTTTAATTTTGGAACACAAGTTCGACACTTAGTCTAGGATATTTTGATTGAATCAATTTTGGAATTCCCAGTGTGGGTTTAACATTCCCATTTTGAGTCAATTTGGGGTCCATTTCCAATCATTTCAATTTTAGTGTCAAAACATTTGTGATGACGTACTGAGTGATAATTCGATAGTTTTGTGGTGTTTGGAGGTGTTTGGAGGTGTTTTGGATGTTGATAGCTCGTGTATGCTTGATTCAAAGTGCTCATGTTCGACTTTGTGCTAGGCTTTAGTCTACTTTATTGATTGAGCTTCTTAGATAATTCCTAGTATAGATTTCATATAATTTTGGATGGTATTTGTTGGGTATTTAACTTTCCTCTTGTAATTCCACCCTTTCTTGATTCCGTAGGAGCCTTAGGCTTATAGTGATTGTTAGGATCCTTAACGTAAGTTGTGGATTTATTTGTGGTATGGATGATCTTTCTTATCCTTGTTAGGATTGATATGTGGTGGCCTTAGACTAGGGAGGACATTAGATTCTTGAGATTGTGCTGTATCACCCCGTAGTTATGATTTGCTTCCTTTACGGCTTGTTTTGGGTCGTTCTTCTTGCGTTGATGCTTATGACCATAGTGGATTGTCTTAGCCATGGGTTGGTTCTAGTTGTGCTCAATCTGGGACTGGAGCAGTGTTATGGGGGTAGGTTTGTTCCTTGAGTTTGCTCCCCCATTATTGATTTGAAATATCTTCTTGATCCCTTTGGTTATTGATTAGAGGTGGGAATGTTGTATACTTATTGAGCTTATGATTATATGATTGGGCTTGAGGTTGTGTGGGAGGACCAGTTGGATCCCAAGTTAGTACTCTTTGCTTTGGTAGTGTGGTTTCATTGGTTGTATAATTATTTGATTTTAAGAGCATTATTGAATACTGGTAATGGAATGCATTGCATTTTTTGCTCATTCTCATATATTTTATGGTACGATACCGACTTATGCATTGGCATATTTATTGTTTATGATGAAATACTATTTTATTTGGTTTTTATTCTGAAATTGTTTTAATAGGAGTTGTACCACCTAGATCATTTGACTTATTGATTTTTAAGATTACTAGGGGAAGAGTCCAAGAATTGGACTCATTTAGGGCTTATTTATAGTGATTTACTGTCCTCAAATGCTTGTTTTGTGTCAATAACTGATGTAAAACCCTTGATTTTGAGGAATATTGATTGAAAACAAAGCATGGACACTAATGCGCAAAAAGGAACAAGACAGCTGAAAGAACGAAGAAAAGAAGGCCTGGTGATCGCCTAATTCATTGGGCGAGTCGCCGAATGGCTATTATCTTACCTAAAGTTCTAGTGTGCCAAGCCGTGAAGGAGAAAATCAAGTCGGCGAGAGAAAGAAGTAGTCGGCATGTTGCCGAGTGGTTTCGCAATGCAGTGTTGGATCGCCCAAAGTTACAGAACTTGAGGATGCTGAAGGCCAAAGCAAAAAGACGATAGAATTGACCAAAGGGCGGATCGCCAAGCTGATCGTCGAGCCCGACTTAACTCACCGAGTGGCTCTTCGTAGCACATATTTAGAAACTGTAAATACATTTTTGAATATTGAGTTTAGCATGAGTTGTCATAATAGATCAGTTTTCAGAATAGAAAAGTTTTTACATCTTTCAACTTGAACTCTGAGTATTGAGAATATTTTCCTTAGTTTTGAAGAATTGAAGTTTTCAATTTTTGAGAAATTGGAAGTGGGTCTTTGAAATTCTTCAATTTGGAACTTTGTAAAGATGAAATTAATATTACGCAGTCGATGGAAACACAATTTTGTAACGATTTCTATCTTTTTATGATGTCTAGCTAAAACCCCAATCTTGGGGTGTGATTATGTGATTATGGGCTGATTTAGTTTATGGTTATTGCTAATTGTTAGTCCAAATGTTGTTTATAAGTCATTTCAATCAGTAATTGTAGTTTAATTTAAGGAATTGTAGTTGCAAATGCAATTCTACCTTCGTGTTTTTGGCTTGATCAAGAGAGAGGTTTTAAAACCAAGATTATCGATCGATGGTCTGTGGGTATTGAGTTGTAATGGGTTCAGCTCGAGAGAGTGAGTCCTAAACCTTTTTCCATGCATTCAACTCGAGAGAATGAATGGAATAAAGCATATGTTGTTCTTATTTTACTGCTTGTTGGTGTTCGAGAGAAATCGACTTTATTCAGGGTAGATTATTCGAGAGAAAGTCTATCCCCTTTATAGTCTAGCTTATTCACTAATCCCCCATTTGACATTCGTGTCACCCCTAAATTTGAATTATATTTTTATGCGTAAATATATATTCCTATTGTTCACTTGATCATATTCATACTTTCCTAATGATTCTCAAATATGTACCACTCCATGTGGGATTCGACCCCAACTCATTTAGTTGGGTTATTATACAGATTAGCGATCGTTGACACTTAGAATTGAAAGAAGTGTCTTGATATGTGAAATCAAAATGGCGCCGCTGCCGGGGAGTGATGTTATTTTAGGATTTTTAGTTAAGTTGAATTTTGTTAATGTTAGGCATAGTTGAATCTAGTTATTTTCAGTTTTGGTTTGTGTGTTATTGTTTTAAATAGGGAATGAGTGTGAACGGAAGCAATGGTAGCTAAGTGGGCCACCAAAATGACATCGGAAACCTCAACGATGTCAATGAGCCTAATGCTAATGACCCTAATCTTATGGGTGGAATTGGTGTCATTCGCTTGCCTCTGGCCGAAGGAAACGTTGTGTTCCATATTACAAGCACTATGTTGCCGCTCTTGCAATTGAAATGGTTGTTTACTGGGCTGGCTCATGAGGATCCCTATGAGCGTATTCGAAATTTTGTTGATGTTTGCAGGTCGTTTTCCTTCAAGAACATATCTCAAGAGTCGGTACAATTGAGGTTGTTCTGATTTTCTTCAATAGGAGAAGCATGTAAGTGGCTGACCTAATTGCCACGAGAATCAAACACAAAGAATGAAGTTTGAGTGTGGACTTGTGTCGTGCCACGACGTTAACTAAGGCGCTTCTTGGGAGGCAATCCAAGTTTTAATTTCCTTTCTTTTTGTTTTAGAAATAATCGTGTGTTGATTGTGCAGGTTAAAGTGTGGAATGTGTTTCAAAAGTGGAGATCGGTGAGCAAAAAGTCCAGTTGACGACTCACCGAAGAGGTCGGCGAGCCTGACTTGGACCGCCGTTGGACACACGACATTTTGAAATTGGAGTCTGTAAAACTCGGTGAGCCCAGGAGCAAATTGGCGAATCGCCAACCAGGTCGGCGATCATGATTTTCTCCGCAATTTGGACCCCCACATTAACTGAAAGTCCTATAAAACTCGGCGAGGTAAGTGCCCACTCGGCGTTTCGCCGAGCGGGTCAGCGAGCAAGACTAATGTCGTTGAATGGGTGAGAACTGGACGGTTTTTAAAGGCCAAAGGTTCAAAAGTTCAAAATCATTCACATTCCCTCACTTTTCAACTTTACAAAATCACACCCGTACTATATTTTTCTATATTATTGCTTTCTAGTCGTCAAGTTTGTGTTCGGAGTTGGATATCATTGCCGCCTAGCTTTACAACTTGTTCATTCGGCTTATAAGGTTGGTTTCTGAACCCCAAATTCTTATATTGCGATTTTACTTTTATGCAATGATTTTTATCTTAGTGATGTGTGTTGGGCCTCTTTGATTCGTAATTGTGTATGTGCGTGCTTGTTTTAATTCGAATATCATGTCTGTAATGCCTAAATAGTTGTTTTCCTAAATTTTTCGTGCTCAAAATTGATGGGTGTTGCTTTGTTGATGTTGGGTCCAGTCGGGTGAAGTCTAAGTACCCGCATTTGTGCCAAATGACATAATTTTCCCAATGACGGAGCGATTGACGTCATTCTTAAGGGCAAAAGTCATCAAATGGCCAAATTTGGCTAAACTGAGAGAAGTCTGAGTATCCCGGGAGCATGGGTGTATTGGGTCTTATCTTAATCGAAGGAATTCATGTTTTGATTTTGTTTTTGGGGGCTGCGGGATTGAATTTTGATTTTGGGGTTGAAAATAGGCACGTCAGGCCGTTTGGCTAGCTAAGTCGATCTCGCCGAACCACTCATCGATTCGCCGAATCCTCCTTATCGCCCTTAATTTCATGCTAAATTTGAAATTTGGATTCTGTAACTTTCAGTGGAAAGCCTTAGTTCACCGAGTGCACTCGGTGACTCTCTGAGAGTCCTTCTTGATCGCTCTTTCTGCCCCCCTAACCCCTAAAAATGCACTGTAACTTTAAGCGGGCTAGTCCTTGCTCACCGAATGCTGTCGACGATTTTCCAAAAGGCCTTTCCCATCGCCGACATGCCATTTATCTGAGGAAAGTTTGAGCCAATCCTTTGGGCGAGCTCGATCTGGCTTGCCAAAGTGATTTGGCGACTCGCTGACTGGATCGATGAGTCTGTCTGCAGCTATCTTTCTGCAGTTTTTCTTGAATTGTTTTTAATTCATTTTTATGTGTTTGCAGATATGGCTAGAACTAACCTAGACATGCCACCTCGTAAAAGAGCTCGGGGTATTGTTATAAATGAAGGAGGAGCCAACCATCCCAAAAAGGGACGAACAGAGCCTCCATAGGGAGGCAAGGGAAAAGACAAGAGGCCAACAACTGAGGTTCTGGAGCACAAATCCGGCAGCGAGGGAGAGGCCATTAACTTCCAAGCTATACAATCTAAGCCAGAGGATGATCAGCCATTACAGTCCCGTAGAGCGAAGATTCATGCTAGATCTCGTCCTGACTCAGCTAGAGTCCCAGCAACCTCTTCTTAAGAAGACATAGTTCAAGCTTCGGCACCTCATATGGCTCTGATGCCACCTGTAGTCCCTCCTCCCAGGCTACTCAATAAACTAAAATCTTATGGGTTGCGGACTATTTTAGAGGAGAATTTTCTATCTACAGAGGGCCTTGAAGGCAGATACACCATAGATTTGAGCATTTCACTAGGCCCCGAGGCCCCTACATTCCGACATGGATTTGGGAGTTCTATACAACATACAGAGAGCTGGTGCCAAAGGGGAAGAAAAAGGCCAGCACATTCAGACTGGTTAAGTTGTTCATGGTCTGGGAAAAGGAAGTCGGGTGTAGTAGAGAGTACAGTAATATTGTACTTGACAGGGGTCTAGGAGCTACAGTGGCATATGAGGTCTTGCCTACTACTCAGTCCTTGGATGACTTAAAGGGCTGTCTTGCTCCATTGATTTCTGATACCACCCCGAGGTGGATCGAGGCAGGGACCCCCATCAAGAAGAGGGACCTGAATATTGCTTCTCGATTCTGGTTTGGATTTATTAGCAGCACCATCATGCCATCCCAGACCGAGTCTATCCTCCGCCACCCTAGGGCGGCCTGCCTTGGGTCGATTATATCCCGGAGGAGCATCAACTTGGGACTCCTCATAGAGCAGGAGATGGCTATGAGGGCCAAGCAGAGTCATACCTCCTTACTATTCCCGATTCTGATTAAAGAGATGTGTAGGCGTTCTGGAGTACCTCGTGATGAGACGAGGGATATTGAGATCACCCCTACATCCTCCACAAACATACGATGTATAGAGGTCGAGTACACTCGGGAGGAGGTAGACAGGAGGAGAGAATCCCCAATAGATGCATCCCCTGAGGTAGATGTTTATTTCATACCTTCAGAGGCACCTTTGCTTACTCCGGCCTCCAGGCCTTCAGGTACTTCTTCCTCCTAGGCTCCTAGCACTTCTTCCTCTGCCAGCCCCGCCAGGATCACTCAGGCTATGATCCTGAAGATGGGGCACCCAGCTGATGTGAGGGCTACCCGACTAAAGGCTGCAACCACATGAATGATTGAGAGTGTCATCCGTGTTGCATTGACCCCCCTTTAGGACTTCTATTGATGATTTGACCGCGAGAGTTGAGACTTGTGAGCGGCGATATGGGGAGTCTTCTAACGTTACGGCTTTGAACGCCGAAGTGGCAGATCTAAAGAAGGATGTATACTATCTCAAGTCTACAGACTTCACCTCTTTATTTGAGGCAGCCGACACAGAGGGTGCTCCAGCTGCACCTGAGATTCCTCCGACTACCACTGGTGATGTACATCGAGATGATATGGCAGCAGATGAGTCGGAGGCAGCGACCGATGAGGAGCAGATAGATTTGCGAGATGTTGTTATGTATGATGATCGTGTCGATCTTGAGAGTGCGATGATCGAGATGGCCCGATAGGATTCCTTGAGAGACATTACCATGGCATGCCTAAGTGGAGCTGGCAGTACTTATGAGGTGACTACGGGCACTGAAGCCCAGGTTCGGAGTGTTACACCGGGCACTGATGCCCCGACAGATGGAGCGACTGCATAGACAGGACTTTTCCTTACCTCCCTCTCTGTCTTCTTTTATTCACTTTTTTGTATATTTTATTGCGTTTGAGGAAAAATTGTTTTTTGTTTGTGGTAGGGTGAGGCTCACCTTTTGTGATTATTGTTTTGTTCATACATTGGGTTTTATGATATATATATGGTGTTTTGCACTGTTTTTGTGGATGATTGAGCTTGTGGCTCCTTATTTTAATTGTAAATCATTTTTGTACTCTTCTGAAAAAATTTGTGCCACCTCTTAACTGGTTTTAAATGTGGCCAATTTTTTGCAAATTTGAGTATCGGTCTTGATCAATACCGATGACTTGAATGGTGCTCATAATCAAACAAAAATGAATTTGCAACTACCATGAGGCCAAATGAAGTTACATAGACAATATGTGAACTCTTTGCATCTCGTTGTGACTAGCCAGTTATTGAATGAGTCTCTTGTGATGAACATTGCATACTAGCGAAAGTGTGGAGTCCTGTTTGATATTTGGTGCCAATGTCGTGTGTGATGAGCTTACCGTGAACCATGTTTGATGACAGCTAGAATTTTCCCCATTAGTCCGGTTGACTAAGTGAGGCAAGCTCTTGGAATGATCTTAGGCAACAATTTTAAAAGAGTGAAACAATTTCACATTAAACCTCTTTTGTGGCCTACCTTGTGATATGTATGAAATTTTCTTGAATACCCTTTGATCCTTAGCCCTTTTCTTGGAAGAAACTTGATACAATTGTGACCTTTCTTTATTCCTTCACCCATAATCCTCATGATTTGTAGTTTGTTTGAATAGCCAACTTAGGCCAAAAGCCTAAGTTGGGGGTGTGGTAAAAACAAAAGGCAAATCAAGAAATGCAAATAAGTCTCCCTTGAGCCATGATTGTTAAAAAGATGGAACCCCTCCTTACAAACAAAAAAGGGAAAGAGCAAAAGAAATGAAAGAGAAAAAGAATGAAAAAAGTTGTAGAATAAGTTGTGAAAATACAAAAAGAAATGGGGTGTCCGATAGTCCAAGAAAAGTAAATAATGGGGTGACTTTTGAGCATAAGTGAAAATGATGAAGAAAAGGGAAGAAAAAATTGTTCATACCACATTTCATGAAGATTACAACCATTGAGCCTAAATGACCATACCTTTGCACTCAGCCATATTACAAGCCTTGAAAAGACCTTTGTGATCTTGAGTGAGCTGAAACAATTGTTTGTTGGAAAATAAGGGCAAACCTATGGGTGAAGTCATGCATGTGTTCATCTTTGTGAGTGTGAGTGTTGATTGTGATTCCGAATCTATAAATTATGAAGAATAGTGTGTGAATATGGAATCATTCCTTTGTGTGAGGGCATTTGAGCATCTTTGTTGAGCTTGAACTTGCATTTGAAACAAGTATGGTGAACTTGAGAATCTTTGATAATGGTGAGTCGCAACTTGAATCTTTAAGTGCACAATTGATCTTTGCATGATTAAGTTGAGTCTTGTTGTGTGCATTCATGATTGAGTCTTATGTAGCACTGTTTGAGACATCATTTTTTTAACTGCTGAACTTGACTTTTACTTGAGGACAAGCAAAAGTTTAAGTTGGGTGTTGATGAGTCCATGAATTGGACTCATTTATGGCTTATTTATAGTGATTTAGTGTAATACTTATTTTGTACCAATAACTGATGTAAAATCCTTGATTTTCAGGAATATGGATTGAAGAACAAAGCATGGACACTAATGGGTAAAAAGGAACAAGGCAGCTGAAAGAACGAAGACAAAAAGGCCCGGTGATCGCCTAATTCATTAGGCGAGTCACCGAATGGCTATTATCTCGCTTAAAGTTCCAGTGTGCCAAGCCCTGAAGGAGAAAAACATGTCGGCGAGAGAAAGGAGCAGTCGGCGTGTTATAAAGTGGTTGCGCGATGCAGTGTTGGATCGCCCAAAGTTACAGAACTTGAGGATGCTGAAAGCCAAAGCAAAAAGGCTATGGAACTGACAAAAGGGCGGATCGGCGAGCCTGACTTACTTTACCGAGTGGATCTCCGTAGCCCATTTTTGGCAACTATAAATACATTTTTGAATATTTTGTTTAGCATGAGTTTTCATAATAGATCAGTTTTCAGAATAGAAAAGTTTTTACATCTTTGAACTTCAACTCTGAGTATTGAGAATATTTTCCTTAGCTTTGAAAAATTGAAGTTTTCCATTTTTGAGAAATTGGAAGTGGGTCTTTGAGATTCTTTAATGTGGACCTTTGTAAGGAAGAAATTAATCTTACCCAGTTGATGGAAACACAATTTGGTAACAATTTCTATCTTTTTATGTTGTCTAGCTAAAACCCCAATTCTTGGGGTGTGATTATGTGATTATGGGCTGATTTAGTTTTTGGGTATTTCTAATTGTTAGTCTAAATGTTGTTTAAAGGTGATTTCAATCAGTAATTATGGTTTAATTTAAGGAATCGTAGGTTCAAATGCAATTCTACCTTCGTGTTTTTGGCTTTCTCGAGAGAGAGGTTTAAAACCAAGATTATTGATTGATGGTCTGTGGGTATTGTGTTGTCATGGGTTCAGCTCGAGATAGTGAGTCCGAAACATTTTTCCACACATTCATCTCTAGAGAGTGAATGAAGTAAAGAGTAGGTTGTTCTGATTTTGCTTCTTGTTGGTGTTCGAGAGAAACCGACTCTATTTGGTGTAGATTGTTTGAGTGAAAGTCTATCCCCTCTATAGTCTAGCTTATTCACTAATATACATATGTTGTCTTATAATTGCAATTACCCATTTATCAACATTAGCGTATAATCGAATAACATCCCAAGAACCCATCTCAATAATGTTATATTCGCTTTATTGTTGTTGTAGTTGATAATTTCAATCCAAAACCCCCATTTGACATTCGTGGAACCCCTAAATTTGAATTATGTTGTTTATTCGTAAATATCTATTCATATGGTTGACTTGATCATATTCATACTTTCCTATTGATTCTCAAATACGTACCACACCCTGTGGGATTCGACCCCAACTCATTTAATTGGGTTATTATACTGACTAGCAATCGTTGACACTTAGAATTAGATGAAGTGTCCTGATACGTGATATCACTAGGCGGCGCGTCGACGCCCTTTCATGTATGATTTTGGTCTTGCTAGCGCCCCTTGGGGTTTACTTTTTGGGTAGGAGGCCCCATTAGTAATTACTCACAGTTCGAGGTTGTTACTTCTGATTTGAGGTCGATGCTTATGGTTTGAGGTCATTGTCTCTAGTGCGTGGCTAATATTGACAGTTTGAGGCCGTTATTCCCAGTCTAAGACAAACACTTTTCGGTTTGAGGTCGTTACCTCTTGTTAGAGGTTTGGATGGTTAGTGATGGTTATGTGGCTCACCCTTCATTCATATGCATTGCTTATCACCAATATACTTGCTTGTTGTTTGTACTCTCTCGTTTGTGGGGGCCGGTTGGTTATGTTTTCTGCTTGTATCTTTCGGGCTTATGGGTCCTGTTAGGGTAGTTTTTGACTATATTATGTTCTCTGCTATTGATTTATTAATACCTGATAGGTTTTGACTTTAGAATTATGGTTGTGGGTCCTCCTGACATTAAGTAGTTGACTTGGTGTCTTAGTTGCTCGCGATTAGTTTATTGGTTTGTGATCCATGTGCGTTCTTGACTCAACTTTTTACCCCTTGTTACTTATTTATATTCTTTATTGTCTGTCCACTCGTGTGTCTCTTGTTTAGTTACTTGTGCTATGCTTTCCTTATTACTTGTTGTTCATGCTTGTGTTATCTTCTGATCTCACTCGATCGTTGCCTACGTACTGAGTACTCTTGAAAATTGCCGTTGATTTAGAGTTGTGCTGAGAAGCTTGGGATTTTGTAGAGTAGGTTGAGCTCATGGCGTCTGGAGCTACTGGTTTCCGTCTATTTTGGCTAGGCTTAGTCTTTATATTGTATTGAGAGAAAGCCTACATTTGTCTTGTAATTGTGAAAGCCTTGTACTCCTATTTTTTATTAGATGCTCAACCAGTAATTGATGTCAGGTCTTGGGATGGTTCTAGGATGGTTTTGCTGATTATCCTTTCTCTGCTTTATTCTAAGATCTTACTTCTTGTTTTTAGCTCCCTCTTGGTAGTTTGTTGATCATGGCTCCAAGCTAAGAGTTAGGCTTACCTACGGGTGGTAGGTGTCATCATGACCTGAGAAATTGGATCGTGACACTCTATTAGTTGTGATTGAATGTTATCTTTTTGGGTATCATAATATTCTTTTAGAGCTAATATAATAGAGAGCAATTGCGGTTAGAAAAACAATAGCAGCAATCCAGAAGTTGTAGAGTTTGACAGGGAACAATGGGAATTATAAATTCATACGATTATTCATACGATTATTCATCTATATATAATTTTGAAAAAGAATGAATCCTTCTTTGTCAAATACAAGTGTTGCACTACATCTAAGTGGATTCAATATATTCCCAGCACATACTACACTAGCCTTGTATTTTTGTACCACAATCTTTGTATCTCCTACGTCCAAACATTCTAATAGAGTTAAGAAATCCAATTTCAAATATTTGGTTGGCGAATCTAAGGTCTTGTCATTACTACGAAATTAAGTATCATGAGACCTTCAATTCCAGTACAAATTTTTCAAAAAGATAAATTTTGAGTTAATAAGTCTCACTCTTAATTTTTACTAAAACAAAATGTACATCTTATCTATGAGTGTGTCTATATATATATATATATATATATATATATATATATATATACATATATATATATATATAAATATTTCAGTTCAACAGTACAGCAATAGATTTACCTTTATATATTTGAAAGAAGATTCTCAAAAAATAAATTTGTATACTAATTTTAAGATGTTTTTTATTTATTTTATTACTTATATTTATAATTATTGAAAGTTTATCAGTTCTTATTATAAATTTCCACCCGAAATAATCATGTTTAGTATCACCTTATATACTCAGTACATTCCGCATACTTTTCTATTTGTTGCATCCTATAAGATTCCACAAACTCTTCTAAATTAAACAAGAAAACTGTGATAATGCAAAATAATCCATCATAGTCACGTAACATACAACTAACTACACATGACTAGCTACGCGGAACTGCCGATACATGTATTATGATAATTGGTAGTGATGTTGAACATATCCAAGGAAACAAATACTATAGAAAATAAATACTAGAATAGGAAATAAATACTCGAATAGAAAATAAGCCAAACATATGAAAACTTGAAGAGTGATAAAAAAAACGAAGAAAGAAACCTAAACTAAAGCTCCATATACGTAAAATTGCTCGAAATAAATAGAGTTCGACGAGATGCGAAGAAGAACACTAAGAGATTCCTATTCCAAATAGATAAGAGAGTCGTTGAAGGGGAAAAGTACTTTTGTGTACGTTGAAATTTGAGGCTAAGACATCATGATTCTCAACTCACTCCATTAATCACACACATATGAGACATGCAGAAGGTATGGGACGAACAGTTTCTTGAAGAGCGACTTCGATCCTATAGTCGTATTCTTTGTTTGAAAAATGCACAGTGGAAAGGGATGCTAGTTGGCTCGGCTAAGTTGTAGCCTAAAAAAAGAAGATCTAGAGTGATTCTTCACCTATCCTTGCAGCCTGCAGGGGTATGCTCAAGTATGCTTAAGAAATCTTGAAAGCTAGAACAAATCATCGTTTCCCCCATTTAACATACAAATTAGGTAGTCTTTTTCTTTTAAAAATAAATAAATAATGCAAAAGTAATTGGTCTACATATAGAAAATATAATTTCTCATACGTATAGATTGTTTATTTAAAAGAAAGGACCTATTTTTTTAAAAAAGGGAGGGTTTGAAATTTTAGTAAATATTTTTTTTCTAGATATTTAAGAGAAAATTTCTTATACCTTTTATTTTATAATTAATTTAGTCATGTATATTTTTTTCAATCTGGCCGGCAAAAAATCAGGGCTAAAAGCCGCTTATTTGATAATATGCGTAGGTGGAAAATATATATATTCTGTGTTTTCACTCATTTAGATAGAAAAATTATCGGTAATGAAGAAAAAATTGGTTTAGCGAGATAAAATTGTAGTGATGAATTTAAATTGAAAAATATCAAAATAAATTAAAACAATAATTAAATTTACTATCATAGTTGGAGATTTCACTTCATAAAATTTCATCAAACGACAGAGAAATCAGCGGTGACGAAGAAATGTTTGATGAAAAGAGATAAAAAGTCTGATAATGCGAGATGAAGAATCTGATTAAAAGAGGTTCCTTAGCCTATCAGTGATGTTGAAGAGAGAGAGAATTTGACGTATGCTCCAGAGGAAAGGAATAATAAATGGAAACTATTAATGTATTGAGTTTCTTTTATATTGTTAAAATACTTTTATTGTATTTATGTTTTCAAATATTTAAGATTAATAATTTTTACATTAATGTTGACACTGTTGGAAACTAATACTCTTCTGTTCACTTTTACTTGTCATTTATTTCTAAAATAGATTTTTATTTTTATTTGTCATTTTTGTATATCAAGAAAAGACAATTATTTATTTCATGTTTTATCCTTAGCATTAAATACTAAACATTAATTAATAGGGATAGAGTGAGAAATTACTTATTATAATAATTGTATTAATTAATAGGGATAGAGTGAAAAATTACTTATTATAATAATTGTTTTCATAATAAGTGTGTCAAGTTAAATAATAACATGTAAAAATCAATGGAGGGAGTATAACCATAATTAATGTCAATATGAAAATGGCCAATATTTTTACTATAGTATTAATGTTGTGTTGATACAATTCTTCCTTTCATTATTCACATAATTGTCAGCCCTTTTCAATAAAGTTAACAAAACAACCTCACTCTGCACATAGATCTTTCTAATTTTTACGCCTATTATTAATTAATTATAGATTAAAAAAGTAACATGCAACACATTTAATTTGTATACTTGCCATTTGGTGACCTCTCTGTGCATTGCTTTTTCCACCGTCGATATGTGAGAACTAAAGTTTTTTGCCGATTTCTTGCATTTTATGTAACTTGTGTCTGCAATACCAAAACAACAATTCAATATATATAAAGAACGTACCCAAATATAAATAAAAAATGGCAAAACTGGACAAAAAATGGAGAAATTATGGATCAACTTTACATAAAAAGTTTCAGCAAAATAAACCAAAAATGAGACACAAAATTACATAAAAAATGGACTAAAGTTGCATCAAAACAAGACAAAAAACTGTAGCAAAACTGGATTAAAAAATAGGAAATTTTTTTTTGGGCAGTCAGCTACTTTTCACCTTTCCTTTTTTTTTTTTCTTTTTCTATTATCTCTTTTTGTCGTTCGATTCGATAGAATTATTTAGAATATTCTCTTAGCTTTCTATTTTTGTAGATATGAAGACTACAAAACGTTTATCAAAGATCAAGATTGTTTTAAAACATAGAAGTAGGTAATGGCTTTACTAAGTCGTAGATATGGGATTGAGAGGAGTAGAAGTAGGGAGTAATCGATAAGTGGAAAGAACATTACCACCTTTGAAAATAAAAGAAAATATCTAGGATCGAACAACAGTGAACCCTCGGACGACCTATCTAATATTAGTGGGGATCCTCAGTATAGTTGTAAAACTTTCACTTTCTATGAATTGATATTTGTATTGTATGCTCATATTGAGAAATAGACTCCTAGATTTGAAATCTGGAAGATCGCTTCAAAATATACTTTATTTCTCATCCAATCAGAGGGATGTAGGCATTGATGTTCATGAAAGTTATTAGAATATATTAATGATGGAAAAAAGTTTAAATTTATACTATAATGGTGAATATATTCTAGAATCGTTGATATATATATGGATGGTGTAGAAGAGAGGCATGAAACGTGAAGGGCTAGGGTTCTTGCGTGAATGATAAATTAGGCCTTTAGTGTTCCTTATTTTACCACGCTACATTGAGGTTCATCCACATCATCGATCTAGAGTATATTTAGGGTAAAATGATCTATGGACACTTGCACTTATATGATTTTTTATTTTGAACCCTTTTATTTAACCATTTACCAACTGAAACATTAAACTCAATGAAACTCAGCATTTTAACCCCTTTGGCCTTGTCTGAACTTTAAACACCAAATAAAAATGACATGTCATTACCACATCATATTTCATATGACATGTCACTTATTATTTATTTTTTTAAAATAAATTATTTTTTTCTTGTTTTTCACTCCATCTTCATCTGCATATCACTTGGCCAACACATGTAAAACCCTTTTCTCCATGGATGCCAATGAATCATCATTAAAGTATTTCAATTTATTATAATATTTATACACAATTTTATCCAACATACTTCATCGAATTTACATTCAACAATTACTTTTATCCTTCCAAAACTACCGGATCTTTGTCACTTTACTCTAGAAAATGGAAAAGAAAGACAAATCAAGAACAACAATAGATTTAAAGATGGAGCACTAAAATTTCTAACAATTTTAACAACAAAAAGAGTTCAAGATACTCATTAGACATATTTCTTCTGTGAATTTGGGTATTGCACCAATTTTCTCGATTTTTTGTTTGCTCATTTTGTTCTCATTTTTTGCACGATCTCATTTCTAATTTGAGAAAGAAATAATGAAAAAGGAAAAAGAGAAAAAGAACTAGAAAAGAGTGGAGGAAGGAATAACGAAAGGAATGGGGAATTAGAGGGGGGGGGGGGTCGGGGAAGGTGAAAGAAATGGGGAGGGGTGGGGGAAAGAAGAAATAGTGAAGTTTATAAAAAAAAATTGTTATTTTCATGGTATTTTTCTTTTTATTTTAATTATTTTTAGTCTATTTTTTAATTTTCACACTCTTTTGTTTTGCGTGAAATCAAGTACTTATGTCAAATCAACAACTAAGTTGCCACATAACTTTTATCAATGGTCAGAAGGGTTTAAGATGCTGAATTTTGTTGAGTTAAAGGATTTAGTTGACAAAAAGATAAGTAGAAAGGTTCAAATTACAAACACTTACAAGTACAAGGGTCTATCATACCGTTTCGCCTAATTTAAGAGACTCCTAACAAAGCTTAAGTTTGGTCAAAATCATAACAGAGCAAAAAATAAAAATTAACAATCAAGAAAACTAAATCAGTAGAAATATTTTAAAATATGCAGAAATCTAAACAATAAAACATAGGTGGGGGTGAGAAAGAAAGAAAACTTCTTTTCAAAATTGATTCTTTACCTAAAGTGTTTCAAAATATTGCACAAAAAAAATCCACGAAAAACTTGTTGAATATTGAACAAAATATCGACTTGTAAATCATGGGTAGCAAAGATTTGTTATCTAAACAAAGTGAATCTACCATTTCCGCTACTATTCAAGCTAGGAACGTCGAAGTATTCAAATTCTTTTTGAGTTAGTAGAAATTTTAGGTGAAAAAATATTTTGGGTTAAGTATGTGATGAGTCCTAGATTTGGACTCATTTGGAGCTATATATAGATAGATTTAGTGTCCTCAAATGCTTGATTTGTGCCATAAACTGATGATTATTTTTTTTGATTTTCAAGTACATGGATTGAGGAACAAAGCAAGAACACTAACATGCAAAACGGAACAAAACAAGTTGAAAGAATGAAGAAAGACAAGCCAAGTGATCGCCAAGGTCACTTGGTGAATTGCCGAATGGATATCTGACTGCCTAAAGTTCCAGTGTACCAAGCCCTGAGGGAAGTAACCAAGTCGGCGACAGAAAGGAGCAGTGGTGAATCGCCGAGCAGTTCCGCAAAGCAGTGATAGCTCACCCAAAGTTACAAGACCCAAGGATGCTGAAGGAAAAGGCAAAAAGGCGATGAAATAGAGCAAAGGGTGGCTCGCTGAGTGGTCCGGCGAGCCCGACTTACTTCGATGATTTACCATTCACAGCACATTTTCGGCTACTATAATTACATTTTTGAACATTTAGTTTAGTATCAATTAATCTTTAGAATAACTTATTTTGGAGTTTTTATCATGTGGAGACAGTTTTCTCTAAAGTTTTTCCTTAGCTTTGAAGGATTAAAGAAATTCACTTTTGAGAATTTGGAAGTGAGTCTTTTGAGATTCATGAAATTGAACCATTGTAAAGACGAAATCACTCTTATCCAGTTGATTGATAATAAATTTGGTAACTGTTTTTACCTTTTTATGATGTCTAGCGAAAAGCCCAATCCTATGGGTGTGACCATGTGATTATAGGCTGATTTAGCTTATGGGTATTGCTAATTGTTAGTTTAAATGCTATTTAAAAGTGAGTTTAATTATTAATTGTGGTTTCACTTAAGAATTGTAGTTGCAAATGCAGTTCGATGCTTGTTTTCTTGGTTTGCTCGGGAGAGAGATTTTGGAACTAAGATTATTGATTGATGGTTTGTGGGTATTGGGTTGACCTGGGTTCAGCTCGAGAGAGTGAATTCTAAACCCAATCCCACACATTCAGCTCAAGAGAGTTAATGGATTAAGGTTTTGGTTGCTCTTATTTTTCATGCTTGTTGATGTTCGAAAGAAATCACCTGATTCAGGGTAATTATTCGAGAGAAAATTACCTCCCTTATAGTCTAGCCTACTCACTAATATCTATCTATTTACTAATAGTTGCAATTACCCATATATCTATAATTGCCTATAATAAATCATATCCCAAGAATCTGTCTCTATATTGTTAATTCCTATTGTTTGTGACAGTTTGTTGTAGTTAATCAAAAGCAAAACCTCCATTTTACATTCGTGTCACCCTTTAATTTGAATGATATCTTTTTTCGATAATTGCTAGTACTATGACTTATTTTACCACGTTTATACTTCCCCATTGAATTTGAAAAATTTGCCATTCCCTATGGGATTCGACCTCAACTCATTTAGTTGGATTTTATATTGTTTTACGATTGTTGAACACCTAGTATTAGATGAGGTGTACTTGAAACGTTAATCAAAATGGCATCGCTGCCGGGGAGTGGTGTTGTTTTAAATTTTTTTGGTGAACTTGAATTGTGTTCTTTTTAGTTATAGTTGAATCCACTTACTTTTAGTTTTGGTTTTTGTGTTGCTTGTTAAAACAGAGGAAATGACCGTAAATGGTAGCAATGGTAACCAAGTGGGACATGATGAGTCCACAAATTGGACTCATTAAGGGCTATATTTTGATAGAATTAGTGTCCTCAAATGCATATTTTGTCTCAATATCTGATGAAACTCTTATCCAGTTGATGGATAATAAATTTGGTAACTATTTTTACCTTTTTATGATGTCTTGCGAAAAGCCCATTTCTATGGGTGTGACCATGTGACTATGGGCTGAATCAACTTATGGGTATTGCTAATTTTTAGTTTAAATGCTATTTAACAGTGATTTTAATTATTAATTGTGGTTAAATTTAAAAATTGTAGTTGCGAATGCAGTTCTATGCCCATTGAGTGCACAATTGATATTTGCATAAGTAAATTGAGTCTTATTATGTGCATTCATGATTGAGTCTTATGTAGCACTGTTCGAGACCTCATTTTTGGACTCATTTGGGGCTTTATATAGATAGATTTAGTGTCTTCAAATGCTTGATTTGTGCCATAAACTGATGAAAAATCCTTGATTTTTAGGTACACGGATTGAGGAACAAAGCAAGGACACTAACATGCAAAAACGAACAAAACAAGATGAAAGAATGGAGAAAGGCAAGCTTGGTGATCGCCAAGGTCAATTGGCAAATCACCGAATAGCTATCTGACCGCCTAAAGTTCCAGTGTGCCAAGCCCTGAAGGAAGAAACCAAGTCGGCTAAAAAAAGGAGCAGACGGTGAATTGTCGAGCAGTTCCACGAAATAGTGATAGATCACCCAAAGTTAGAGGACCAAAGGATGCAGAAGGAAAATGCGAAAAGGCGATGAAATAGAGCAAAGGATGGCTCGCTGAGTGGTTTGGCCAGCCTAACTTACTTCACCGATTGACCATTCGCAACACATTTTCGGCGACTATAAATACATTTCTTTCTGAACATTTAGTTTAGTATCAAATAATCTTTAGAACAAATTATTTTGGAGTTTTTATCATCTGGAGACAATTTTCTCTAGTCTTATTCCTTATCTTTGAAGGGTTGATGAAATTCACTTTTGAGAATTTGGAAGTGGGTCTGTCAGATTCATCAAATTGGACCATTTTAAAGACGAAATAACTCTTACCTAGTTGATGGATAATCAATTTGGTAACTGTTTATACCTTTTTATGGTGTCTAGATAAAACCCCAATTCTTGGGGTGTGATCATGTGATTATGCGCTGATTTAGCTTATGGGTATTGCTAATTGATAGTTTAAATGTTATTTAAAAGTGATTTTAATCATTAATTATGGTTTAATTTAAGAATTGTAGTTGCAAATAAAGTTCTATGTTTGTATTCTTAGCTTGCTCGAGAGAGAGGTCTTAGAACTAAGATTATTGATTGATGGTTTGTGGGTTTTCGGGGTTTAGCTCGAGAGAGTAAATCCTAAACCCAAACCCACACATTCAGTTCGAGAGAGTGAAAGGATTAAGGTGTGGGCTACTCTTATTTTGCATGCTTGTTGATGTTCGAAAGAAATCACCTGATTCTGGGTAATTGTTAGAGAGAAAATTACCTCCCTTATAGTCTAGCCTACTCACTAATATCTAGCTATTTACTAATAGTTGTAATTACCCATATACCTATAGTTGCCTATAATGGATCACATCCCAAGAATCCGTCTCTATATTGTTAATTCGTATTGTTTGTGACTGTTTGTAGTTGTTAATCAAAACCAAAATCCCCTTTGACGTTCGTGTCACCCCTTAATTTGAATGATATCTTTATTCAATAATTTCTATTCCTATGACTGATTTGACCACATTTATATTTCCCAATCAAATTTGAAACACGTACCGCTCCCTATGGGATTCGACCCCAACTCATTTAGTTGGGTTTTATATTAATTTACGATCGTTGAACACCTAGTATTGGATGAGGTGTGCTTGAAACGTTAATCAATTTGTGATGCTTTTGGGTGAAGACAAAAAGAGAGAACATAATTTCTTATAATATAGGATTTTGGTAGAAAAAAAGATAATAATTAAAAATAAAAAGGGGGGAGGGCATGAAAAATTTAGAACCCACCTATTTTGCCTACGATATTTCAGGCCCACGATATTTTACATCAATTTCTTATACATATAGAACCATTCATTTTTCATTATTTTTATCATAATTTTTTAAATCATGGCTAAAAGTATTTTTTATCATTGAATGGAAAATCTATTTATAGAAAATATATGTACTCCATTGATTTATTTTACATGGCACAATGTTTATGAAATGAATCTTTTGAAACTTTGTAATTTTAAGCATAGTATGATAATTAAAAGCAAAAACCTTATTATTGTAAATAAAGTGAGCAACTAAAAAATAAATTATTTTAAAATATAAAAATGAATCACTTTTTAAGAGAACTATGAAGAATGGAACAAATAAAATATTAAGAAACAGTTACAAATTAGCATAAATTTTTTTTAACAAATACAAACGATTGGTCAGTTTTTAGTCAAGACAAACAAGAAGGCTCTCAAGTAATTATTGGAGTGAAATCTATATATTGAATCACAAATGAAATGGATAGTCAAACTAATGCAATTTAACTTTATTACATAGTAGAAAAAGTGGAAGAAAACATACCGATTGATGCTCTTTCTAGGTTACCACTGGTGGAGCTAGCAACTCTTAATCATTCTTTTGTGAAAACTGACCTTCTGAAAATGATTAAGTAGAGTTGGATTTCAAATCCTGAAGTTAGTATAATAACACAACACTTGGATAAAGAAACTAAATAATATCCAAGGTATACATTCTTACATAGTAAACTAAAGAGACATGGGAAGTTGGTCATCAGAGCAGATCCTCAACTAATAATCAATATCATTCAATTTTGACATAGCATTATAGTGGGGGACATTCTTGTATTGAGAACACCTATATTAAGTTAGTTGCATTGTTTTACTATAATGGGTTAAGAGATGATGTGCATGCTTATGTCAAGGCATGTGATATATGCCAGAGAAACATTAATATAACAATGTTTCCTACCCAGACTTCTACGACCATTAAGTTTCCTTCAACAACATGGAGCAACTTCAGTATGAATTTCATAGACAAACGTCCAATGTTCAAGAGGAAAATAGTGATATGGTTGGTAGTGGAGAAACTTATACATTATGCCCCTTTTGTGTGCCTAGTTATTCCTTACTCCGATTATAATGTTGCCCATTTTTATCTTAGAAAATAAGTACGAACTATGTTGAATGCCCAAAGACATTATGAGTGACAGAGATCTTGTGTTTACAAGCAAGGTTTGGCAAATATTGTTTGCAATGTTAGGTGTGACTCTCAACACTTCCAATACATACCACCCACAAATCTATGGTCAAACATAAGTTGTTATCACATGCTTGGAGACTAATCTTAAATGTCTATGCTCAAATTCACAGAAGAATTGATCTACCTAATTAGCAGGTGTTGAATGGTGGTATAATACCACATTTCACTCTTTTGTACATCAAACTTCCTATGAAGCATTATATGGCCAACCACCACCCTTACATTTGTCATATTTTTCAGGAGATTCAACAAATGAGAAAGTACAAAGGACATTTCTTACAAAGAAGTTTAAGCAATGGTAATTGATGTATCACTTGTAGAGGGATTAATAAAGAATGACTAATCAATTCCATAGACACAAGTCTGATAGACAATTTAGCTTTGGGGATCTAGTGTACCTAAAAATACAACCATACAAATAAATTACTTCAGCAACTTATTTTACAAAACTCTTTGCTAAATACTATGAACCTTATCAAGTATTCGAAAGATAGGTATGGTAGCATACAAGCTCTCAGTCACAAATATGTTGTTACCCTATCCTACATTTCATCCTTTCTCAGTGAAAGACGTATCATAATTTGCCAACTGAGATATCTCCTTCACCGATCCTTGATATATCTAGTTCCTACTGCCCTCAACTAGTTAAGATTGTGGATAAAAGAGTGGTTCAAAAGTTCAACAAGGCTATGACACAGGTTAAGGTAGAATTGTTCAAAATAGCAATAAGGTTATCGCTAAGGTTAAGGTTCAATGGACCCAGTTACGTCTAGAACAAGCTACTTTGGAAGATTATCGTGCCCTATTAGTGAAATTTCCTTCGTTTCTTCCTTGAGATCAAGGAAGTTTTTTAACAGGGATGGACTAATACGAGGGAAGTTATACATCAAGTTTCAAAAAGTATACATAGGAGTTATAAGTAAAGAGTAATATCGTTAATTATTTTCAATATTTATAAAAAAAATATATTCTTTAATTGGATAGAATAGGAAATAACCACCTAAGACAATGTAACTAGTTTGAAAGGCAATGAGAATTATCATCTATCTTGTAATGACCCTCCAAGTTATTTTTCCATAATGCCTTATTTTCATCGTTTAGAGCATTTCTATAGCAACCCAAAGTCATTTATGACTTGCTGATACTGATTATTTGATCCCCTGGTTGTTTGTTTGGGTTTTAATTCCGTTCCCTTGTTTTGGAGCTTTTTAAACTTGAATAATTGACTTTAGTCAAAACGTCAGGTAAATAACCTTAGAATGGAATTCTGATGGTTCCAACTGCTCTAGAATGGTCATTTTATGTTAGTGGCATGTTTGGCTCAATTCCCGAGGCTTTCAATGAGAGTTTATGCCATTAGGTATTTTAGCTTTAAATCTTTGACCTACGTTTGACCTTGGTCAATATTCTTGGTAAACATGCTCGGATTGAAATTCCATAAATGTGTTTAGCTTTGAAACGACGAGTTTGGTGCAGAAGGACCTTTAGTTCGGGTCATAAGGATTTTGGTATGAGATGGAGCCCTTAGACGAGACGTTGGAAATCATAAAGGACTAGAGTTGAATTCGGTCAACATTCAAAGAATTAGTTGTCGTATTAGAATTCTTTAAGGCCGATTACCTCCGGAATGTTGAACTTGGTCCAGTTGGACTTTTCGTTTGGGTCTTGAGTTCTTTTTTCTCATTTTTGGGTGTTTTGGTGAAAAGTTGAGTTTTAGGCCTCATGGGTCCTGAGGGGGTATTTCATTAATAGCAATATTTTTATGGAAATCTGAAAATTCCATTGAGTCTGAATGTCAAATTTTGTTGGGTAGCATATCTAGTTTATTTTTATCGGGTCCAGAATAAACCCCGATGGTATGTTCAGAGAAGTGGAAATATTTAGAAAAAAATTGATATTTGGTGCAGACTTTTAGGGACTAGAAATTGTCTTTATAACGACCAGAGGTCCTTTTAGCGACTAGATATGCCATTATGTAAAGCCCAAAATCAGCATTCAACCCTCATTTTCTAAACAAAACTTTTCTCTCATTTTAGCTCAATTTTGGGTGATTCAAAAGCTGGGTTGCTCGAAATTAGCGTGGATATGCGATGAAGTACTCGAGGACGGTTTGGCAGACCTTCGTTTGAGGTAATCTCTGTTCCTTAAGCTTTAATGGTGATTTAAATACAAGGGCTGATTTCGGGCTTTTCCGAACCCCAAATTGTGTTCCATTTTGGGACACAAGTTTGGGGAGGTAAAATGAACCTTTTCACAAAGTCAATTTTGGGATTCCTGGTGTGAGTCCCAGAATCTGAGTTTAGATCCGATTTTGGGTCAGTCTCAGAAAAATGACATTTTTGTTTCAAAACGACCGTATTGATGTTGCGTTTCTATTTTTGATAGCGTTGCAATGTTCCGAGGTCGTACGAAAGGAAATATCTTTGGCAATTTGATTTGGAGCGCGCAGTCGTGCTGCAGGTAGGTTAAGACTTCCATCTCCTAAGACTCAGCATGATTAAGTAATTGTATGTTGATTTGTATGAATTTGGGGTTGAATTGGTGGTTAATCATATTAAATTCCTAGAATCTATGTGTTGGGCTACTTTTCAGGTATTCCTGGCGATTGAAGCAGGTCTATTGTATTTGTCTATCATCCTGACCTTGTGTTGTGCCTTATTTGTGATATGTGAATATTGTTGGAGCATGTTTTTCCTAATTCTAGGCTTAGGCTAGTTATTGCTATAGACTTGCATTTTTTTGAGTCGTTAGGCAATGTAATCTCCTCGACATCATTTCAGATGACATAACTCTCTTTAGACTGATGTAGCAGACCTGAGTCTGATAGTTTGTGCCTTAGCTAGGCTGTAAAACCATTCTTAGAACCATATGTCCATAAATCCCCTATTATCATCAGTTCCGATGTCTCTGATTCTTGGTATCGAAGCTACTCATCAATTTTTATTGATATGGTTGGAGCTGGAGTGATTTATTGATGGCACTCAGATTAAGGGCACTCCCCGTGATGCTAGGTTGGCTGCAGATCCTATTTCGAGCCGATTTACATTTATTCGTAGTTAAAGTCCCCCAATTCACTCCACCAGAAAAGGTTAAAGTCCTCGCCTTGTTATTATAGGCTTGGTTCAAGTACTGGCTTTCTTCCTTCGTAGTTCAAGTCCACCGCCATTTGCAGCCGTCATTCAAGTCCACCGCTCCTTACATCTTAGTTGAAGTTCAAAACTACTCTAACCTCTGTTCAAGTCCTTGGTCATATTTATATGTGGTTTAAGTCCACGATTATCCTTAGCCTTGGTTCAAGTGCTCGATTACTCAAAATCTTAGTTCAAGTCCTTGATCCTCCATCTTCAATTCAGTTCAATTCGTTAACCCCTATAAGTTTAGGATGAGCTTTAGACATATGGATAGGTTCGGTTCGAGTTTGCGTAAAGTTGTGGAAATCTTGGAAACTTTGTCGGATCCTCTTATTCCATTATAAGCTCTTCTTTGTGTCTGACAAGCTTATGGGAGTCCGCTCGGGTTTTACTTTTAGCTCACACATGAGTGTACCCGTTGGATTTATGGGATCCTGGTCGGATTTAATTAGTTATTCTCCTTTTCTTTGTATGTTAGTACACTCGTGTGCATACCTTTTAGATTTCATATTCCTGTTTCTAGTAGTCTTTTAGATTCTCGCATTTCATATTACTTTTGTTTTTCTTGCCCGATCGGCCTATGAAGCCTACTGGGTAACTATTTTTTTGGTACTCATACTACACTCTTCATTTTATTTTTATGATGCAGGTCCGAGCACCAGCTACTAGCGTTGACATTGAGCCTGCAACAGTCTGATCCAGAGATCTGGGGGAGCACTTTGCGTTTTGTAATATACTAGTATATATATATATGGACTTGTCTTTTGCTATTTGTGACAATCTTGTTTATGTGGCCCACTTTTGGGACTTGTACTCATTTTGCTAGTAGCTTTGTACATATGAATTCCAAGATCTAGGAGGGATATCTTATTTGTATATATATATATATTTTGGCTTGATTCCACCTCTTCATCTATGATTCCTGTTATTTATGTTATTGTTTTAGTTTGAGTTTAATTTTCTACCTAGAATCCCATTATTCATAGTTTCAGGATACATGTTGGCTTGCCTACTAGTGGGTTATAGTAGGTACCATCATGATTCAAGAAGTCATGTCGTGACAAGTTGGCATGAGAAACCAGGTTTACCAGTATCACTTGTAAAGAGCTAACGTCTAGGAGAGTCCTGTGGATCAGCACAGAGACGCCAATGACTTATCTTTAGGAGGCTATAGGATGTCGTTGGGAAAATTTCCTATTTTGTATCCTTTTTGTGCATTGTATGTCTAATTGGTTTCATGGGATCTCACTTGTTTAACTATTTCACAAGATGGCTCGTACTCACGGTAGAGCAGCCAGGGTTGATGCACGTGGGCCTGCAAACAGAGCCCCTAGTAGGGGTAGAGGCCTACCCTAAGGTCGAGGCAGGGCAAGAGCACCACCCCAAGAGAGAGACATGACTCTGGAGCTTGAGGCGGAGCCTCAGGTAGGTCATGTTCCTCCTCAATGGATGTGGTCAGTACCAACCTAGACACCACCCGCACCAGCAGCCACTCCGATCCTTCAGACGATGCTCGCCCACATTTTAGCGGCCATAGGGGGTATGTAGGAGCATGCCCAATTTCTAACACCACATAGTCAGCCTACTCCAGCGAATCAAATTGTTCAGCTGCAACTAGCACCAATCGCCGCTCAATTGGATGATTTTCGATGGAGTAATCCCACTACAAGAGCAGAAGATGCTCGGGGTATTTTTGAGATTGTCACCACCAAGGTTTTTTAGGCTATTGGGGAGGTTGCACTTGATAGAGTGTAGTCGAGAGGAGCCGACTTCGTCGCTTATCAACTAGATGGTCTTCCCAGACAATGGTGGTGTTCTTACTTAGAGACCAGGCCAACTGGTTATCCACTGGTATCTAGGATAGAGTTCTAAGAGGCCTTTTTTGGCTAGGATTGACTTCGTGATAAGTTCTCCAGGTTGGAGCAAGGCTCCACTATTGTGTCTGAGTATAAGGCCAGACTCCACGAGCTCTCCCATCATGCTACGATGATTCTACCTACAAAAGAGGAGAGAGTTTGATGTTTTGTTCGAGGCTTGAGACCTTATCTTCAAATAAAGACTCATTCTATGGTTTTAGTGGGTCGTTAATTTTGGGATGTACTTTACCATACATGTACACGTGATCAGCTCCGTCGTAGGCCCAATGAGGCAGCAACAAGAGGACTAGACAAGATGATAATTATAATGGGCCCTATTTTAGGCCAAGATATTTACATGACAGGCCCCGTCTGAGGTTCCAGTAGGGTCAGTCCAGTCGCCCTTTCCAGACATCACTACATGCTATAGAAGATGACCAACACAGTCAGGGTGGCTCAAGTGCCAGTAAAGGTCAGGGCTGAGGTGGTGTTCACTTATGTTTCTCATCCTGGGGTGGTCGACCTCCAGTTGCGAGCATACCACCACATGGTTTTTATGAATTCGGGGAGCTCGATCATTAGTATAGAGAGTGCCCTCTTCGTAGGTCAGCCGCACCAGCTTGACATGGAGCTAAACTCGCACCAGGAGAAGCACCTCCAATTAGAAAAGGAGGTCAGGTTCAGGATCACCAAGATGGTCACCAGGGTACACGAGGACGTTCCAGGGATGGTAGGTCAAGTAGCCGAGTTGATGTGCGAGGTAGAGGCGCCCAGGGACACTTCTATGCATCTCAAGCTAAAAACGAGTTTGAGGCATCAAACAATGCGATTACATGTACGATTTATATATCCCATCAGCCCGCCTCATAGTTATTTAAGCCAGGCTCTAGTTATTCTAATGTATATGTATTGTAACACCCCGGAAATTCGATGACTTAAGTTAGAGCCTCACCTTATGAATAATGAAAAATAGTTAAAATGATGTTTCTAAACCTATATTAATGCAATTGACTTGGTTTGGAGAAGTAAAAGTCTAAACGTCAAGAAACGACCACGACGTCCGGAAACTAGATAAGAATGTGTTCTAGTGTGTCCTTAGGTTATGGGCAGGTTTGGGGGTGTCGTATGATGGTATAATCTTGTAAAAATGGTTTAAATATGTAAAAGTATATGTTTACGGTCCAAACTTCTGGGTACGATCCCCCAAAGACCACCCTAGGGGTCCTTGAGGAGGACCCAAACTTGGACCCAAAAGCTGTCAAAACTGCAGCAAACGACGAGACCAAGACTCACGGCCAGTAGAATGGTATACGGAACGTAAGTCATGGTCGTGAGCCCATACTTAGTCGTGGGAGACTTGGTCCCAAAAGGGAGCCTCAGTACCAAATGACGGATGACCAGTACGGTCAGTAACTCCACCTACGGTCCGTAGGTGGAGGGTCGTAAGTCCTAGCAGTTATTAAGTTTTAGTTTTTAGTTTAGGGGTCTTAGTATTAGTTAGTTATTTACTTAAGGGTTTATAGGGATGGTTAGTTAACTAATTACCATTCTAAACCTAACTATAAGACCCTAACCCTAAGACTTTAACTCACAAGTCAAACGCTTTCTCTCTCAAAACTCTCTCAACTAAGAACCCCATTGAAGAAGAAGACTAAGGTTCATCTAGGGAAGCAAGGTTTCGAATTTTTCTCCATCAGTTCTCAAGGAATTAAATAAGGTATGGTTGCTTATCACTCTTGGGATTCCTTTCCCCAAGAGGCCCCTTCAAGATGAATTTCAAAATCTCCAATTTCTAGGTTTCAATCCAAAAACGTGGGTCTTCTTTCTAAAGTGAAATTGATGTTTTAAACGGACTTTGATTGATGTTATATGAACAATTATGGATGAATTTATGTTGTATTGATGGTTTCTTGAAGAATTCCCCATGAGACCCATGTTTCTCCTTCTTTTCCTAATTCTAACTCTAGTTTGTGTTGGATATTAATTGAAGGCTATGAATTGAATGTGATGTTATGTAATTCAT